>CAJNIZ010046587.1:0-39644 GCA_905231905.1 Symbiodinium pilosum
AACAGGCAACATAGAATTCGGATGGGTATTCACCAGCTAGAAACCAAGACCTACTTGTTGCAAATACCCACAACACAACATACAACATAGAAGTCGGATGGGTATTGACCGGCTAGAAACCAAGAGCTATTACTTGAAAATACAAACAACACAACATGCAATAAAGAATTCGGATGGATATATGCCAGCTAGACACCAACAGCTATTTCTTGCATATACCCACAACACAACATGCAACATAGAAATCCGATGGGCATTGACCGGCTAGAAACAAATCCCCTTTTCTTCTCTTGCAAATGCCAATGACACAACATGCAAGATAGAAGTCGGATGGGTATTCACTGGCATGAAACCAATAGTTATTTCTGGCAAATACCCAGCACACAACATGCAACATAGAATTCGGATGGATATTGACCAGCTAGAAACCAAGACTTATTTGTTGCGAACACCCACAACACAACACGCAACATAGAAATCGGATCGGTATTGACCGGCTAGAAACCAAGAGCTATTACTTGCAAATACAAACAACACAACATGCAACATAGAATTCGGATGGACATTAGCCGACTAGCAACTAACAGCTATTTCTTGCATATATCCACAAAAAAATATGTATTAGAGAAATCTGATGAGCATTGACCTAGAAACAATTTCCCTTTCTTTTCTTGCAAATGCCAATGATACAACATGTAAGATAGAAATCGGATAAATGTTCACTGGCATGAAACCAATAGCTATTTCTTGCAAATACCCAGAACACAACAGGCAACATAGAATTCGGATGGATATTGACCGGCAGGAAACCAAGAGCTATTATTTGCGAATACCCAACATGCAACATATGATTCGGACGGGTATTGACCGGCAAGAAACAATCGGCTATTTCATGCAAATACCCACAATACAATATTTAAAACACTATTCGGATGGGTATTGACCGGCTAGAAACCAACAGCTATTTTTTGGAAAATACCAGGATCAATGCCATCTTTTTCTAGGCGGTCAATGCCTATCCGAATTTTATGTTGCATGTTGCATTGTGCATTTGCAGGAAATAGCTATTCATTTCCAGCCGGTTAATACTCGCCCAAATTCTATGCTGCGTGTTCTGTTGTGGGCATTTGCAAATAAAAGCGGCGGGCAGTACCCATGCGATTCTTTTGCATGTTCTGGCATGAATTGTCATGATATTCTTACCCCATGCAAGGCCAGAAGGGTCAATATCATTCGTTCTCTCTTACAATGATAATTTCATGGCAGCACGGCCCATCAGATTGCTCATTTTTGTACAACGCGAGCGACACAGCCATTCAAACAACTAAAACGTTATATTTAATGTGAAAAAAATTCAAAAAAAACGCGAAAACTTGAACGATGTTTCGAGCGCAAGCGCGACTTTTCCTTTGCTAGGGCGCGTCCAAAATTTTTCGCGACGGAAAAAGAATCGCGGTGACTTCGGGCGACCACGACCATTCAAACAAGCAGAACCCCAAAGAAATGTAGGGAAAATATCATCAAAATCAAAGGCTTTTAATATTAGCAGTAAGTCTGCAGGTGATGGGGGGTTGATTTTAAGATTTTGGGGGTTTTACAATCAAGCTTGGGGTCGAAGTCCAAGGATAAGGTTTGCCAGCGCAGCGGATGCTTCCGCCATCTGATTTCAGCTGTCCTTTAAGGGGGTTTCTTACCTTTTCGGTTTCGTGTTTTTTCATTGTCCGGAGCCTCTCAGGCAAAAAAAAAAAATCTTTGACTTGGACCCTTTTGGCATTTGGCCTTTGGAAAGAATTTTTTGTGTTTTTTTTCTGTAAAAATCGGGAATCTTGGAGGCGTTGCAGCAAATTGTGGACAATTTTGGAATCTATTGTGGCTTCTTCTTGGAAAACAAGCATTTTTGGTCTTTTAACAGAATTTTGTTTGTTTGGTGGCCATTTGAGCTTTTCACGGAATGTTTTTGGGACTTGGGAGAAAACCGAGCTTTTAAGAGGCGATTTGGAATTTGAAACATTACTGGCTTGGTTGTTTGGAAACCAACTTGATTTTTGCGCTTATGTGGAATGTAGGTTGTTGTGTTCGTGTTACCACATTTTCTTTCTAGTATTTGCTTGCGCTTGCGATATCACAGCTTTTCGCATCTTGGCATTTTTTGATGAAAGCCGTTTGGGTTCACCGCCTGGCTTGGTTTATAAGCATTGTTTGGCATAAAATTGTGTTTTCTGGAATTTTTTTCTTACAAGCAAATGAATCTCAGCAGTTCATTCTGTGTTTTATGGAGCCGCATTCAAGATGTTTCCGCTTCTGGGAACTGTTCTGGAAGCCTTTTTGTTTGTTTTTGTTTCAATTTACTTGAGGTTCCTTGTGGCCTTCCTGTTGGTTCTCCCTTACAAAATTGCCCCCAAAAACAAAATATTGGTATTTACTTGGTCAATGCCAATCCGAATCAGATCATGTATGTCTCGTTGTGAATATTTGCACAAAAGTATTTTTGGTTTCAAACCGAGCTGAAAGATTTAACGTTTATGTAACATGTAGTGTTGTGGGTCTGTGGAAAAATTGCTGTTCTTGTGTCTCCCGTGAACACTCATTCAAATTCTGCGGTTACACAGGGGTATGTTGTTGGTATTTGCCCAAAACAAAAAACTGTTGGTTTCCAGCGCGTCGGAGACCATCAAACTTTTTTTTTGATTTTTGTGTTGTTTGTATTTGAAAAACATTGCTTTTGATTCCTGCCCGTAAATTTCTTTCCGACTTTTACGTTGCATGTTGTATTGTGAATCTGGTCCAAGAAATTATTTTCGAACCGATTTATACCCATCCGCATTTTATGTTGCACATTGTGTTGTGGGTGTTTGCAAGGATTAATTATTTGCTTGTAGCCCGTTTATGCTCATCCAAGTTGTTTGTTGCATGCTGTGTGATTGTTATCTATCAGGAATTGTTTTTTGTTTCTAGCCCGCTTGGATTTTTGTGTTGCATGGTGTGGTGTGCGTGTCTTCAAAAAAATAAATGTTGTATTCAAACCGGTTTATGCCCATCCGAATCTTGGTTGCTTGTTCTGATGTGGGTATATGCGGGAAATGATTTCAAGTTTCTCGCCGGTTAAAACACGTACATTTTTTTTTGCAACTTGTGTATGAAAAATATTACATTATTTGCTGTGAAGAACTGTTGAATTCAAGCCGGTTATTTGCTCATCCGACTTTTGGGTAATTCCAAAAAAATATTTATTGCTTTCCAGGCAATCAATACCCAGCCCAAGTTTTTGCTGCATGTTGTGTTGTGTGTATTTGCAAAAAATGGGTGCTGGTTTCCAGCGCCTGTCAATAATCCCCTGTTCATGTTGTAATGTGATAGTTCTCCAAGAAATTGTTAAACCAATTTGCACCCACCCGAAGTTTAGGTTGTTTGTTGTATGTTCTTTGGGTATCTGCAAGAAATGCTGTTTGTTTTGAACGGTTTCATGCGAGCTTGATGTTCAGCACCGTAGTTTCCAAGGGACGCAAAGGATCTTTTTCAATGGCTTGTCTGGTGGGATTGGTGTGGCTGCATTGCCAGGATACACCCCACTGAGTGAATTCTTTTGTGGGTACTGGCAGCAGAAAGCTGCTACTGTCTCCACCCTCCGAATTCTAGGGTTCATTGAACCCAATCCAGTATTATGCTGAATGTTGGTTTTTGGGTGTATGCTGTTGGCTTCAACACAGCATTGTGATGTTGCTTGGTATCTACACGGCGCAAAATCAAACCGTTTTTTTTTTTTGCTTTTGGTACGGTGCTCCTGCTTGTTTATCTCAACGGCGCATAATCATACCGTATTTTTTTTTGCGTTTGGTACGGTGTTTAGTGTATTAAAATTTGCAGAATTGCTTGGCAAATGTGATTATTGTGTTTTGAGATGTTGGATTTTGTCCATTTCCGACACTTGTGTACGCAGGTTTCTTTTTTGGTCGCCCCACTTAAAATAAGAAGAAAAAAAGCGTTCAGGATTAATTCATTTACAAAAAAAATACCAATCGAAAAACCTTTTCATTTGAAATTCTTAGAAAAGAACGCATTTTCATTTTTGATAAAAGCGTTTCCATTTTTGGACGGTTTTTATGGCGCCCAAGGAGGCCAGGTTTGTGCTTGGTTGCCATTGCATTTGATGTTGCCATTTTCCTGGTAGCACAACGGGTTCTGCGTGGGCTTCGTGATTAGTTTCATTACTTCCCGAATGATCCCTACTTGATTTTTTCTTGGTTGATCTACGTTGAAATTTGGCTTTTCTAAATATTCGGTCTTGGAACTTTTCGGGTTTTCTGGGTTTGATCTTGCGAGTGAATTCATTATGGTCTGCAAGTTTTTTGTCGTCGCCGCAACATTATCACTGCTCACGACATTTTCAAATTGCAGAAAAGTCATTTGACAAGCCATGAATGAAACAAAAGTCAAAACGTTCCATTTGGTGTCCGAGGTTTTACGGAAAATGAATCAGAGAATGGATCCCTTGTGGCGGCGCCCTTATGTCATGATTTCAGATCCAACATAAAAATATGGATTTTCTTGTTGCTATATTTTTCGCTCCAATATGTTTGTTCATTCGGGTGGAACGCGTTTGCTTCTTGTGCTGTGGGTGGTTTTTGGCGGGAAGGAAAGAAAGAAAGAGCAGAAGTAGTCACTGGCTCCAAAAACAGATAAATAACAAGTCTGTAGGGCGCAAATGCTCGTGCGTTCATGGCAAAAACAAAAGCCGCCATCGAACAAGAAAATATTGGCATATCATAATCCCTCACATACCCTACAAGTGGCAATCTGGAATGCGCAAAAAATTGAAGCCACTTGGAAGCACTATCAAGAAGAACATTTTTATCAAGACAAATAATGTTGAAACGAGCACAAAAAATTAGGGCTGGGTTCCTTGAAAGCGCCAAGCTTGAATACAAATCCAAGCATGGAATTTGGGATCAATATGCGAAATTACCGCGTCAAATCGATTATGCCACCCCAAGTGCAGCAACATGCGGCCAATAGCACGAACCATGACTACTCAGGATTTAATTGGCTGCCCACGTAACCAAAGAACATTGCTATGGGCACGGTGGCTGCCCACATATGCCAAGGTAGCAAAACCGCCACCTGCAGGATCGTCTTTGATGGACAAGGGTTTGCAGCAAAAACGCATAATTCATGAAGCATGCCAGCAGGCATACGCGTGCCGTTTACATGAGCAATTCGAGCATGTTTTTTTGGTTTGAAGGAGAGAGGTAATTATCTTCCCATGTTCAGCTAGCTTCAGCGCCCGTAGTTCGTCACTGAGGGCTAAAAAAATTTAAAAAAACATTGGCGAAAATTTCTCAAATTTCGATAATTGGAATATATTTGATTCCAAGATGATATTCAAAATTATGTGAGAATTGAATTCCGCCTAGAAAAGGAGCGTAGACCAGCAGGCCGTTTAAAAATGACTCCGAATGTTTGTTGGCTTAGCTGCGCGCTTTTGTATTATCTTGCTTGTGTTATCCTGCTTCTTTTTTTAGATTGCTATATTTTTTCTTTTTTATTT
Source organism: Symbiodinium pilosum (assembly GCA_905231905.1). Classification (NCBI taxonomy): domain Eukaryota; class Dinophyceae; order Suessiales; family Symbiodiniaceae; genus Symbiodinium; species Symbiodinium pilosum. The sequence goes on from CAJNIZ010046587.1 coordinate 5,546, forward strand.
TCAATCTTGCTTGCCGACTATCACTTATTATCTCCCAATCTTCCCTTCTGATTCCATTCTGACGATATCGATTTTACGCGTGATTTCCTGCAACACCATATACTATATCATTTTCAATTCGAGCAAAAGCATAATTATAAATATTTCTATTATCCTTTTCTGACTGGTTATTTTTTGCTGCGCCCTTGCCCGTGCCCTTCCTGCAGCTCAAAATGCGCATGACGAATTTCGTTATTTATATCTGGAAGAAAATATATATTCCAGAGCAGATCATCCAAATATCTGGAAATGGCCATGGGTGGGGCACTTGTTAATTGAAGGGATGGACGTAAGATCTGGCTTCAATATCTATTTTTCCCAACCTTGTAGGACGTTCCTTTATTTAGGAATGCTGAGTATCACCGACCGAAATGAGAAGCGCTACGGAAAATCTTATTCATGGGTCGCTCTGCCTTGCCTCGTAGGCTCTTTCTGGAAATTTTATAATTCATTCTAATCAACCTCCCAATCCTCTATGGCTCTGCTCGTAGATCCGAGCAGCCGCTTCTACCTATCTCTAAATAGACTCCATAGAGCTGCCTACGAAAACGTTTCGCGTATCCCAATTCAATCGAAGTCCTTGACAAGACTTTTTCGACGCACTAATATAGTCTACGCTGAACTTGCCGCTACTTGAGCGACACGATCGTGAACCTTCTCTACACGCAGAGTTGCCCATATCCTCGGAATCCCAATCAAGGTTGGCAAGCTTGAAGATGGCCTTGGTCTCTGCCCTGTCATTCCAGCTTTTTAGCATCAAAAAGAGACCAAGCGAAGGAATTTCCTATATTTCGAGGGTCTCGAATATATTTCCTTATTACTTTTTACGCTCATTCACGGTTTAGATCATGCCCAGGGTATGGCCGATTTTAGATATCACCTAATTCTCTCCTAAGATCACCCTCGTTATAATTTATCGAACTTCTACTATGAGCGGTACCAAGGCTTGTGCAAAGTGATTTTCTACGGAAGCCATCCCACTTACTTCTTTTGGACAAGAAATTATCTTCATTTTTCTTCTTCCTCTCGCGACTAAATAGATCTTTTTGCTCGTTTTCTTCGCCTCATTGATATATACGTCCAGGATAGGGATTGCCATCCTCGCTCAGAAATCAGCACTGCGATCTTCCATATCAATAGATTTCTTTCAGCTGCAAATTTCCCTATAATCTTGTCCCGAACGTAGGGCTAGAGATCGCAAAATATTTCGGTTTAGATTCCGTCCGGCACCTCGACCTAACAGCATTAGAAAGATAAAATTATCAACCTAGAAGAAACTCGATTGCACGTTCGAGCTAACTAAGAAAATTCCTCTCCATAAACACATATTCAAAAAAGTCGATAGAGCAAATAAGAAAAAAGAAATGCGTACGAGTTCAGGTCTCCAGCTCGTATATTAAATCCCGCCGCGCCCCGCCGAACGCCCAAAGATCCAAAATCCCGCAGACTCAAAACGCCACAACATCGACCGCTTATGAGACTCAACTCTAAGAGACTTCTATTCTACACTCATATTCTCTTGCAAATTTCATCTATCGAGTGCGGCCTGCGCTAAGGATCGTCACTATCGACAATTATAAAGCGGAAAAGAATCAAATAAAAAAATCTCAGAGCCAAAGAATCTTGTTTTCTTTGGGAGCTCGCCCAGCTATACATGAGGCAATGAGTGATTTAATAATTTCTTACAATAAGTATCGAAAACGTCCAATCTGACGTCTATTACGGCCAGCTTTATTTAACGAATCCAAAATCCTAGTATCCTCGTCAGTATAATAGAGTCAAATCTAATTCCCTATTCTCGATGTCTGGCGTGGGTGGCCTGGTTGAGCCTCTTAGTAGTGGCAATATCTTCGATTGCCTTACGCCCTCTTGCTATTCGATATTAGGAGACGACCACAAAAACAATTACAATCCGAGGAAGAAAATACCAAGATGGTTGACTGCACAACGCCGAGAGAACGGATAGAAGATCAGCTAGTCTCCTATCGGGCTCGTCAAGGAGAAATCCCAAGGATTCAATCTTCAATCCAAATCCCCCTCCCCATAAAAGACGACAAATCTCATCACGGATGCAAGTATATAATCCCGTCTTGCCAGCCATGATGCAAGCTAAATAATGATGACCATATTTATCGGAATTTTGAGGGCATCGTAAACAAGCCTCATCAGCATCGAATAAAAGCAAATCAAGTCGCATGGCTACTGAATCTGAAAATGTAACGTTGGAAGGACAATTGTCGAAAGCGTGACTTGGGGCACAACGAACCCAGCCATCAGCCCAACATCCCGTATAACATTGAACGCGCAATTGATCCCGGGCAGGCAACAATCCCTGAAAACCCCTGTCGCTGCTTCGGCTCGGGATACGAGATCCTTTTGTCGAAGTCGAAGCTGAGAGTTCTGAAAATCAGCCTGCCAAGTCGTGAATAAAGCTTGTAACCGCTGAGGTACCACTGTCCATCCCAAAATTGAATGATGCGGAATTGACGGTACTAAGGATGGACGCAGATCTTGAACGAAGCGGGAGGCCACGAGATAAGAGATATCAGCTCGGTAACAAGTGCAATCTCCGATGGGGATGCTCTCGAGCACAAGTCCCAAACCCCCCAATTTGGGAGGAAGGTTAGCCTGTCGCCAGGATTGCTCAGGAAGAGTTCGTTCAATTATGGTCTCGAAAGCTTGACGATAGCGTTTGTCATACCACTCCAGCAAGGGGCCCAAGAATTGGCGGGGAGCCGTTCTGGCAAGATATTGAAGTTGGCAAAATCCCATACATTGTTGTCAGAGATGGAACGCCACATGCTTGTTCTACAATCCCTTTACCGCTCGGAAAGAATATTCAAACTTTTCCTTCCTAAGATCACAGAATTCATTCATGAAAATCTGTTGTCTTGAAACCGGCGTCTTCAACATTTGAAATTCACAACCCGACTTAATCTGAACCCCAAGCTCTTGGAACCCCGACACGTCCCCCCTGAAACTATCGCCTGATAAAAGATAGACAGTGCACTGGGCAAGGTCGTACTTCAAACCAAATTTAGCTGCCAATCTAATCTCCTCCCGGAAATACCGGATGACATCCCGCGCCCGCCCCCCACAGAAGCTGTCATCAGCATATTCCGGCCGGAATGGAAGGACTACTCTAGTTTCAGCAGCGGCTTCCTCTGCGTGTCGCTTGCGGGCCAAACAAAACAAAGCCATCATCATTGGGCAACCCTGTTGCCCCCTTGCGCTAGCATACGTAGATCCTTGATAAACCAGATGGGAAGCTGACCCATAACACCACGCGGCAAGGCGAGAAGAAGCTGGGGCATACTGTCGACATTCCTCCAAAAACACTGATGGCAGAACAGTGTTGAAGGCATTACTGATATCTTTTTGTAAGAGGATCATATCTTCCCCTCCCTTATTCTGGGCAATCCAATCCCGAGCCGAGTGGATGATGGCCTCGGCGCCCCCCGCAACAGCCACGGCAAATTGATGAGGGAGTAAACGACTCCTAATACCCCCCGCATCCAGGCGAAAAGTACACTTGAAAGCCAATTTACGAAAGACCTGCCCTATAATTATGGGACGCGCATCACGGTCCAAAGCTATGGGGCGTCCAGATCTGTCAATCTTTCCAACTCCAACAAGGCCCCCTCCTGCTAACCAAGGTTGTAACATATCAGGGACCTCCGCATCCACGAATATTTGAAGGAACCTACACAAGACACCGAATCCAAGGACTGCCCTACAATTCCCTTCAAGAAATCAGCTCGTAGGCCGTCGGGCCCCGGTCCAGATCCTATAGGAAAGGATTGCAACGATTTGAATACCAGCTCCAAGGGAAGCTCGGGGGCGGGCGGCTGTGCCTGCATAGGGCGAGGCGCAAGTTCATCAGGGTTAGGGGGGAATTTAGCTAAAAGCTTTTGTTTAGCTACGTCATTTGATTCCGCCAGCCCCGGGGACACAAGGCGTTTAGCAGCTTGCCCGGCGCGACCGAGAGATACCAAACGACAAACATCTGCTTCACGCTGTTCCAAGTTGTTGTCCTTTGATCTTGTTTGACCGCGCTTGCGTATCGCCATGACCGCTTCATCCCACAGACCCTGCTGTTCCCCCATCTTCCAGCGAATACGCAAGCTTCTAGTGAAGGCGATGGCTTGGCCGCGACGTTTTCCCCGCTTATTCTGCCTACAGACCGTTTTAGGGAACATGAGCAGCTCAGTCCAAGCCCTGCGCGCGCGCTGTTTACCCTCGCTATCGCCGCCGCCTTCCCCGGCCGGGCTAACATCCCAAGCATCCCGATGATTAGACGAGACAACAGCCGCAAACAACCTAGCATATTATTCACTACGTATCTGAGGCCACAATTCCGCAAGAAGATGATCTTTAGTGAAGATGGGAGTGGTGAAAATATCATGAAAGGAAGGGAGACTGTCCTGCGCCGTTTGAGGAGGGTTGGTGATATCAGCATTCCTACTACGTGGCCAGCAATGGGCGTGCACGCCGGAGGCGAAACGAGTACTTATGGTCCTACCGCAAACCCTACAGCCCCGCAGCCGCTGCTGTGCAACCATTCGGCTGACGGCTGACCTTGCAACTCCCCGATACAATGCAAGTCGATATGAGCCCGTAGTGCATCTCTGTTACGCCAAGCGGGTCCCCTACCTCGACTTCTCGCGCAGCCCGGAATCGGACAGAAGAGTGCTTGACCAGAATTCCCTTTCGGATCACCTAACGCCTGCAAGCAACGGTCTTCCTGAATATCCCGGATATCGCATCCAAACAGGTCAGCCAATTCGGCGTCTACCGCGCTAACTGGGGGTTGGTTGGGGGCCTGAGGCATCAACTCGTCTCCCATATTGCCATCATCGATGTCCATACTAACACCCCCTTCGCCAAGAGCAGGGAAAATTCGTGTGTTAGGGAAAGCTGGGTAGCAATAGATAGCAAGGAGTAACAGAATTCTACCATTCCCCATCCCACTACTCAACCAAGAACCTCCAAGAACGGACACTCTTCTACAAACGTGAGAATGGAAGTGAAAATCTCGGATCCAAGCGATCGTGCCCATCCCAAGGACAAGGAGTCTCATGATATCCCCCAAGTAAAGGACCCAAACCCACAAAGTCATGAAGTACAAGCCCTGCACCAGAATCGCTATGCTGCTCCCAATTCCCATGTCACTATTCCAGTCAGTCGATTGCAGGGGCGAAGAATCCCTTTCGATCAGCCCCCAAGCGGAAGAAGCGCATGAACGCAAATGGTGCAAGTAAAACAAATGATGAGGCTGGACCCAACCACCGCCGCATTTTGGGCGAATACTAGTCTTCCCAGACCTACTCCGTCGATCCAGTCGCCCAGCACCCCAAGTGACGGGCGGAGATCTCAGAATTCTTCTCCTATGTACAAAACTCCCGAGCAGCACCAGAATTATGAGAGTAACCCCGCAAACCCTGATTTTTCGACGACGGTCTTTACGTCGCTCACCCTTAGTACGAACGGGCCGCAGAAGCTTCTCCAGCCAACAGAAGTAAGAAAGTAAACCCATAACAAGATATAAAAGCCCCGCGAGTACAAGGGGAGGGAGGCACCTGTCCATCGCTGCCCACCCAACCCCTAACCCCGGCACAGCACTGGGATGCAAATGCGCATTAAGCAGGCCTGAAACCGTGACCTCGCTAGATTGGGCTTCAACAATTGGGACCGCGTGCCCTCGGCTTAGAAATGGCTGCCCGGTATCTCAAGCCCCCGCCCCCCTCCGCCTTGGGTTGTCCCCCTGCGGGCCCCCCAGGAGTCAGAGGTAGCGGCAGGGAGACTCGAGCTAAAATTCTCTCCTCTCCCTCATTTCTCTTCTCTCCTCTCTCCTGGCTCCTCTCCTCTCACTCTCCTCTCCTTTGATCTTTCTTCTTTCCTCTCTCCTCTTTCTTCTTTCCTCTCTCCTCTCTTCTTCTTCTGAAGGCTATGCGCGCCCCTTGCAGGCGCGCCGGAACGAGGCTCCGAGCCCGCGGTTCAGGTACGGTCGGTACCAGCAGGAACGCGGATTTTAGTGAAACCCAGCAACGACTTCTCTTCTCCTCTCTTGAATCCGCTCTCCTCTCTCCTCTCCTCTCTCCAGTGGCAAATCCAGAAATGACCACAGTTCTGCGTTTCGCGACCACGACCCCCCGGTCTCCGTAACTATTGACACTTTCGCGACAGGAAAACCTGACGCGAGTCCAAAAGTGACGACAGTGCTGCACTTCGCGAAGATCTCCGTGACTGTTGACACTTTTGAGACGCGAAGACCCGACGCAAGTCCAAAAGTGACGACAGTGCTGCGCTTCGCGACGATTTTGGACTCCCGGGCATGCCCGACACTTCTCCGCACTCCCGGACATTCCGCGAATGCTTCCGGGCGCTTGCGAACGCTTGCGGGCGCATGCGAACACAAACCAACCCAACCTTAAACCGGGATCCTTCTGCGGAGCATTCGGGAAAAAACCCAGGATTTTTAACAACAAAAAACTCAGGAATGTTGGACGGCCGGTCTAGGCCCCACAAGAAGCCAGGACCACGGGAAGAGGGGCCATCCGCACTTACCTGCGCCAGAGCCAAGACGGGGCCTGGCCTGCAATTTCTGAAAATCGAATTTGAGATAATCCTGATCAGAAGACGAAAAGATGGGAGCATCGTGGCCGGAAGACCGCAAAACCAGGAGACCAAATAAAAACTAACACTTAATAAGAATAAGACAAAAGCAAGAAAATAATATCATTAGATCTATACAAAAAAGCGGATTGCTCAAATTTGAATCGACTTTCAATATGCAATTTAAGGACCAAATGAAAGTAGAATGGTACTGGATCTGGAATGAGCGGAATGAGCTTCATTGCGACTCTCTGCATGAGCTACTGGCACCATTGGCTACAGCAACAGCTTTTGCTTGCGCTGTGGCGGGACCAGATCGACCTCACTAAGCTTCACGACCTCCAGTGGCAGCTGGAACTGCAAGGGAGCTCTTGCGAGCTGCTAGAAATCCACGTCAACGGAGTATGGGCAGTCAGAGAAGTGACCAATGCTGTTCCCAGGTAGAAGGCAAGCACCTCGCTGGCAAAGCATGTGAGCTATACCCACTACTCCTTCGACAAGACTCTTTGATTACATCAGACAAAGCAGCCTCAGCCCAACAGAAAGGACTGAGCAAAACAGAAGCAAATTCAAAGCTGTGCTTCTACACCCACTTCTTGGTCTCTGAGCTGAGACGCGGGTAACGTTGTCCACTCTGAACCTTGAGCTGTAAACCCAAGTCCCCCAAGCGCCGATGTTTGAAGGCTCCAAACCCTTACAGTACCCCATGCAGATCTTCGCGCCCAAAAATTGAAGCTACGTCTGGATGTACCGCGTAAACGTTCAATGCAGGGTTCCCTGACGGGTTGGATGAAGTCTGGGAGGGGCTTGATGTTAGCAGAGGCATGGGACGTCGCAGACCCCATTGTGGCCCCTTCGATGGGCCGTGCTTGTGCTGGCATTTCAGTGTGCACGTCCACCTGATTTGGGCCGGCTTGCACATGAGCATGGCCTTTCGGTGGAACTGGGCTGGGATGTCGCATCAGTGGCATCTGGAGTCTAGATACATCGGGGCATTGAAGCCAGGATCACCCAATCCATATGGCCTCCACACGTCAAGAAGCGGGTCAGGCGGAATGAACGGCTGGCAAAGATCTGCTCTCAGAACCCCAACCCCAAACCCGAATGACCGCAGGAGGATGCAATGTGGGCAAATGCCTGGTATACGACAATGCAGGGTTCAGGATTTGGGGTTGGCTGTTGTTTTCTTCAAAGCAGCTGTTGGTGTGGAAAGTAAGCCCCGTGCTTCGGCCTGAAGCTGTAGCACCGGACTTGCTCAGCAAGTACTCTGCAAAACATATAGTGAAAAACAAAAGAACCCAAAACAGGATCTCCTGAAACCTTGCCCCAAAGGAGGGATTCGTTCAAAGGCGCGAGCGTTCAGGTAGGCCATGTCACTTGCGGAGTTGCGGTAGCCAAGAAGACATTTCACCTTGTACAAGCACCCTAAACCCTAAATGCTGGCTTTGATATGAGCTGTAGTCTAAGCTCCTAGTATCCCCCTCAATATGCCCTATCATAGTCCCCTATACGTTCCCTTACATAAACCCCCGTAAGTAGTTTAGACTAAAGCCAGAGGTTTCGTCACTTGACCCTTTTTTCGGCAGAGCTTTGGATTTCAGAAGGGTTTCAGGGGTTTAGGATTGAGAACAAGAGCTAAAGTCAATGTTTCCCCTGGAATTTTACAAGATATGGCTTCCTTACTAGGAAACATATTACGGGGTATACTAGACTACCAAAACGACCTATGCCCACCTTGATCAAGGGTCCCTTGGTAAGATAAATCTTGACTCTAGGTCATGAAGGTTAGGTTAGATTGGTGCTGGAGGGCTCTGTGCCCCCCGAAGAACTCCAAACTGCGGGCAGCCAGGCGGGGTAAGGAGCTTTGTGTAATTCAGTCTTGAAGTGCCTTCATAATCCTATACATCGTCAACCTGCTGTTTTCAAGATGTACGCTAGAAGTCAGGGAGCATAGTGGTGCTTCGCGAAGTCGCGGCTAGTGACAGGCTTGCAGTCTGTGGGGCTCTTCCAGCCTGCGGCTCTCAAAATGTCTGCGTCCATGTAGGAGATGTTCATGCCAGCGCTACCTCAATGTACCAAGTTGGGGTGGGTCAAGTTATGACATCCCCTTAACCCTCAAACCTTTTGCCGTCCTTGCAGTTTAGCCTATGGCCATGCTAGCTGTAGATTTGGAACTTCACACCTGCAGAATCCAAAAAGTGATCCTTTAAAACCCTAAGAGTGACACTTGCACACCATGGGCCAAGCCACACATGGTCATAGCCTGGGTTGCTTTTTAGGAACTTAAATCAAGTTCCGGTAATCTGGTCGTATGGTAAATACTATGGTTTCCTTATCATACAGCTATTTTGTTGCCAGTAGGATCTATTGCTACCTGTTGTAACTATTTTTCTACCTTGTAATTTAAAGTTCCTTAACAGCGATCCAGTAGCTGATATCACCATGTTGAAGTCGAGCCAGTCTGCGAGTACGAGCTCTTCCTTCTCGAAGGCGAACTTGGCCTGGATTTCAGAAGATGTGGGGTTAGGGTTTAGGGTATAGAGTTTAGGGTTAAGAGTTAGGGTATAGGGTTAAATGATAGGACTTGCTTAGGATGTAGGATGGCTTTGTAGAGGATACATCAGGGTCATAGGGTGGTCTGTTAGGGTTTCAGGGTTTATTTGGTGGTTTCAATTCTTTGGGGTTTAGGGTTGGGGGTTTGGGTTTAGAATCCGAAGCCCTAAAACCTGAACCCTAAACCGCGTTCAGTCTCGGCCTGGATTTCGTCACATTTCTCTCGGGAGATGGAGATCCATTTGGAGGAGTTCTTCATCCACTTGGGATCCAACCCCTGACCTCAGGAAGAGTTGCAGAGCGTGATTAGAGCTTTAAGCTCTTGGACAAATGGACCTTACGGATGTGTGAAGAAATTCATAGATCCAACTCCCCTCCAACTAACTTCGAGACCCCCACCTCCCTAATAGCAAATATTCCCACTTTGGTATAATCTGTTTTAGGGTTTAGGGGGTTTAGGCCTTGAAGAAAGCCCAGAGAATAGGCGTAGAGGTCGTCGTAGAGGTAGTGGGCGCTGTCCGCGTAGGTGGTGAGATTCACCGCATCTTCGAAAGAGTAGGCGAGCAGCGGCCCAGTGTTTAGGCCTTTATAGGACGGGCCTCTCAAGAAGAGGACCCCCTCAGCAGCTTCCTTTTCAAAGTGTGGGTTTGGGCCTGAATATGACACCCAAAAAGCAGTTGCATTGAAATAGCAATAACCATCTTCCCCAGGATGTTCGGCCATGACATCTGGAACCGGCCGGTAGCAGTCTGCCCCGTGTGTGTGGATACGGCAGTTGTTGCTGCAAAAAGCGTTAGCCCTTGGGTCGCAGGCCTCTACGGTGAGGTGTCCACACTCTGGCTGTGAGTCTCGGAGGGCTTGGCCAAACTGCAGAAGGTTGGTGCTTGAAGCTTCAATCCAGGAAGTTTCTTCGCTGTAGCCCTCCTCTTGAGCAACGCATAGGCTGAGGGCCCCGATTAGAAGGCTCAAGCTCATCATGTTCAGCCTTGCCTGCAATGCAAACAAGTGGGTTCGGTTGCTCTCCATAGAAGGCTCTAGGGTTCGAGCCGGCTGTCCAGAAGCACACACACGTTTAAAAGTGTGCAAACTTCGCAACTGGCTCTAGCAGCAAACGCTTGCTACACAACCAATACCCTTCTTCAAATTATTGCCCCAGCTTCCATTTCATTTTCAATGGCCTTTTCCGTCTCATTCTCCAGCATTTGGGTTATACATCCCTAGTCAACGGAATGCCATAGTCAAGCCTGCCCCTTCAGTAAATGATTGGACCTATTCCTCAGATATATATATATATATACACCCCATAATGCCCTACAAGCCCCACTAGGAGCCCATGGCTACGACTCAGCCCTAAACCCTACACCCTAGACGCTAAAACCGTAGACCCTTTCACCCTAGCCCTTAACTACCAAAGGACCGTAAATTCGGAGCTACTCAGTTGGCACCTCTGTGCACGCAACCGCTTTTGCTCACGAGCTGCGCAAGCGAGAAGGATTAATTAAGAGTTGACAGGTTTTGGGAACTGCATTTTTCTGGTAGTTCATGTTTGGTGATGACCTTGCCATTTTTGGGGTGTCTATGTCTGTAGGGGTTGAGGTTCTACCTGTTGTCACCTCCCAGAAGAGCCCCCACTGCCTCTAAGAATAAGTCTTCCCCCGTAATACATACAGAGAGGACCGTTGTGCAGCCCTCTCAATTAACGGTACTATCAAGAATTCTTAGGTGACTCTTGTCACTATGGGTGTAGATAGCCCTACATAATATCCCCATATACCCTTACGTATCCACATGCATCGGTGGGGAGAGGCTTTATCAGGAGGATGGGATTACTGCAGGTACTTTCCACTTTCTTTTCCATTATCCCATGATCCCTATCCTATGATAATCGTTTTCATTTTGGTTTCCATTTCTGAATTATCCCATGATCCCTATTTTTTCATAGTAGTTTCCATTTTCTTGTCCATTATCCCTATAATCCTACACAGGAGCATGGGATTCATGCAGGTCTGAGCCTGGCTCACGTTGCGGAGGCCGGCTCCCCCAGCAGAAGCTATCGAGTTCTTCGGTGCCAGCTGACTTTCCACAGTGGGACCTTGAGGGATGCTGAGACTACACGTATTAGTTGGGTACTGCCCTCATCCTGTAACAGTCTATATGAAGGGAGCATATTAAGGGCTATATATAGACGTATTGTACATGTATATATATATACATATGTATATAACCCAACCGGTACAGAATGGGGGCAGTACCCAACATATTTGCTCTCTTGAATGTAGCCCTTCTCCTCCTAGACTGTAGATGCAAAATCTTTAGGTTTAGGTGAAGCCAAAATGGTCTCAAGCTGACAAGGACAGACGGGATCCAGGGTCCAGTCCTTCAGAGGAAAGGTACGGGTGCCCTTACAAACTACTCTACCTCAAGGCGCCTCGTCTGAATCGGAACAGGACTCGGACTGATCTTTGAGCCGGAACTCCTCCTCCTGACTCTTCTGCTGTGCCTGCATTACCCTCAAGGTTTCCTCATACTCATTCATGTAGGCCCCAATGATGAAAGACACCACCAGGTTCAGTCCCACCAGCACACCAAGAATGTAGAAGACCACAAAATATGCTCGAGCCCAAACTCCGGCTGCTGCGGAGAAACCTCAGTTTACGGTCCTGAGGACTGTGCTGTTTGTAGGTTTTAGGGTTCAGGTTTGTTGTTGTTGTTTAGTGATTTAGGGTTCTGGTGCGGGGTAGGGCCCGGGGATTCAGTGTGCAAGCATTAAGGGTTCCTTTCTGCCACAGCGAAGCCATCCGAGATGACGAACCAGTTGTTCACAACCAGAAGCTCAAAGAGAGTCACAAAGCCCATGCCAAAGTCATTGAAGTTGTTGGCCCAGTAACCTCAGGGAGCATTAAACTATCCACGATGCATCCAGTCGCCAGTAATAGTACTAGGAAGAAGGCATGAGTGGCAACCATGTTTACACTGAGTCTTCAAGCCCGCAAATCCCACCCACAAATGCTACACATCAGCAGTGACAACGGAAGGCTTTTTTGAGAGATCGTGACCACTAAGCATGTCAGCTGCTGAGTGACGACAGCTACTCAGTCCAGGTCTTACATTCCCTTCATTAGTATCACAGACAAAAAGAGCTTGGCAGCCTGCTTGGCCGAAAGTGGAGGCCGCAACGGCCGTATAGTGTGGACCCGTTGGGTCCTTGTCAATCAGACCTCCAAATAGCGACACCCCGATGGCCGAGAACCTTATTTGCCCACTTTTAAATGTAGCAGGGTTTGCAAAGCAACTCAAGATACTGTGGAAAACACCTGGAAACGCTTTACTTGGAGCACAAGGAGCAGGTAGCAAAGCAGCGCCAGTATCAACAAGATGTCTAAGGCAGTCGGTAGCAACAGAAAGGTGATGTGGGCTAAGTCCTTGTAAGGCTTGTAATTATTCAGCAGCCTGAAGAGGCGGGAGAGACGCAGGCAGGTCAGCACTGGAAGCAGTTTCCAGTCAGCGTATGAGACGAAAGGGCACCAAATCAGAAAGCTGAGCCCCGCTACTGCGACGGTCACTGCAAGATCCATGCGGTGGAAATGGACCGACAGGTATCTCCGAATTCCTAGGAGTGCAATCTTTGCAACGCATTCCAAAATGAAGAGCCAAGTGAAAAACGTCTGTCGCCATGAGTTGCCAATGACAATGGTCAAACTTTTCGCCTCATCTCCATCCGCGCTGCCAACAACCACCGGCCACATCTCTACTAGCAACAGGATAAAGTTGATCGCCAGACCCAGGTCGATGATCCAGCCCACTCTGTCGTTCTCCGCGCAGTCTTTAGCTTTCTTCCAGCAGGGGGACTCCTGCTTCATGTTCTCTGATAGCCTTCAAACTAGCCCAATCCTAAATCATGGTGCTGCACAACCCAGTGGGGTACTCGGGTACTGATTGACTTGGGGGGGTGGCACATGGCATGTCAATCATCACAACCGCCCCCGCCGTTCTCCTGCAGTTCCGGGCAGAGTGTCTCCAACCATGGAGGTGGGAACTCGCTCTTGAGCTTGGTGTGAAAGTAGCCAAGCACTTCCCTTGGGTGTCAAAGGTACCCCTGCATCATCCCTAGTGGGCGGCCATTATCCCCATACGATATGCTTCTGGTGTCCCTGAAGAGATTCTTGTCAAGTAGCCTAGGCAGAGCGACAACTCCTCCAGAATTCTGGGAGGAAGCGAGGTTGGCAAGCTAAGTCTCTGTGATATGAATTGTTCCATGAATGCCCTCCTTACATACCCACTATACTGTACTTCTCACCCAAAATAGGACTCCTAATTGTTGGAACCTTATATGGACCATGAAGCAGCAGTGTACCACTTTGGCGCCTGAAGATCAACTTAGCTCTATGCCTTCTTTCTGCATAACGTGCCTTCCAGGCAGGAGAACTCCTAGTATCACCCTTAATAACTACTATAGTACTTCCCTGCATAATCCCCCATATAACCCCCTTTAAGGAGTTTAGACCATAGTTCACAAAGCATTACAACTACGATGGTTGTCGTGTTATCTCCGTGTTACCCCTTGAGAGCTGAAACATACGCTGCAGGCCGCCCATTTCGGGTTGTGTGGCAGGAGTTTGGGGGACACTTCGCTACCACGAGTAATTAGGCTTCACGCTCTAAGCTGTAAAGCCCGAAGCCAAACGTCACACCATCGCCGCAAAATCCTTTGCGCGCTGGCTGGGACTGGGGAGGCGCGGGGCCTTGATTTCTGTCTGGGATGTTTTATCATCGCCAGTAGAACAGTGCTCGAGCAAGCTGCCCATTACACGGGAACGTGGCGCCTCATCACTCATATCTGAAATTCCCCATGCATCATGCAGATGTATGCCGAAAAGTGGTCCAGGCCTCCATCAAACTTCATGATGAGAATCTCTGCGAAATGGTACTGTTGCAGTTGGCACACTGTCGATGATGCTCAAACACTCTCAGCAAAGCTGTGCTTTCCAAGAATATGGTCGTGTCCATCTTGTTTTCCACGCCTTCTTGGTGGCTAGCCCTAACCCTCAGTCCGGCACCAGGTTCATCGAGGCTCCAATCTACGCCCCCTGCAGGAACCTCTTCAACACAGCCCCCCAAAGTCTGAATCTCTACACCCTTACTTCAGGGCTTCCCAAAATTTAGGGGACCAGTTTGGGGGTCCCAATAATCGGGATGATAATGTCTTGGGGTCCCTAATAATCCACTTCATAACTGCGTAGCTGCGAAGCTAAAAAGCGGTTCCCCATTATAGACCCCAAATGCAATAATCCTTACTACTGGGACCCCTAGAATGGGAAACCCTAAACTCAAAATAGTAGCTTCCATTTTCTTTTCAAATATTTCGATATAACCCCTTTAGGAAGCCCCAAATGCAGGCCCAAGCAACCCAAACTCCTCTGCGCTGATCAAACCATCACTGTCGTGGTCGATCTTCAGGGCCTTTGTCCAAAGTAGCGGAGGTGTTTCGGAGGTTCAGGTGTGGAGGGTCTAGTTAGGGTTTTAAGGTCCAGGATTTAGGGTGCATGCCTAGCAGCCGTGAGGGGGTTCACATGGTCCAAGTCCGCATACTTTCCCATCTCGAGAAAGACCTGGGCTTGCAACAGTGGTTCAGGGTTTACGAAGGTCCTACCTCCACCCCTACTCCACCTCCCCGAAGCCTAACTTCCGAGCCCAAATCCTCAGCCCCTGATGCCCAACATTGCTGAATCCAGAGGCTTAAAACTTGTCATAAATCTCCTTCATGTTAAAACCCAGAACCCAAACCATCAAACCCTAAAGCCAAAGCCCCAACGTCCTAGCCTGGACGTAGGCCCGGAAGCTTGCGTGTGGCGGTATGCCTACAACCCCATATCCTGAATCCTCACAGCCTAAACCCCGAACCCTGAAACCTCTAAACCCTTAAAACCCAACACCCTTCAACCCTTGTACCCACCTATTCCTAGCATCTTCTTTCTTCTTGGGGTTCCTTGTTTGGGGTTCCCATTCAAGCCCCTGTATTACCTCCCCAGGGCCTGCTCAAGGCCGACAACTGTCAGAGGGCCATCTGCACTGAGCAAGTCGAAGGCCTCACTGACCTTCTCCCTCCGTAGCGTCCTTGAGATCTTTCAGCAGGTAAGATGGCAGTTTCCCAGAAAATTGGGGGAGACGAAAAATAGAGAGTAAGATGCTATAATCCTTATAGGTAACCCCCCCAAAAGGGTACAGCGAATTTCGGGAAACCCCCATATGCCTCAGGGCTAGGGGGCAAGGCTTTGGGCCTAAAGCTTTCGGGCTTCGGCAGAATGCATTCTCTACAAGCTTTGCTGAAAAAGATGTGCCAAGAGAACTCGGAGGTACAGGTGGAGCCTAAACCCTATATAATCCCCTATACCGCCCATTTCAAGGTTCAATTCTAAGATTCTCTGGGGCTTAGGGCTTGACACTTCGGACCAAGCATCTTGCCAGCTGGGCCTTCTTAACTGCCACTTCGTGGCTTTTGCACCAGTTTCGTACACATTCTCTTGAACATGTTTTGGATCTTGGATATTGAGCCCTTGCTTCTGCAATGCCCCTAGCAGCTGCTGGGGAGGCGGTGGCGATTGTCAAATCATCCCATGTCTGCGCAAGGGAGTCATGTCTCCAAACTGTTGCTAGCTGCCATGACCCGAGGACACTGGTTCAGGTTAGGTCAAGCAGATCCAACACGATTAGTCAAGTCATTTCACCTCAGAATAAGCTTGTTGGCGTGCCAAACTGATCCAGTTCTTGGCCCAGACTCTGCCTGTAGTCCGTATCTTCGGCAACTTGGCGCTGGTAGGCGCTCATGATCATTGCAGTAATGACATTCACCAAGAAGAACATGCCTGAGCTCTAGATTTTAGGGTCTAGCAGCTGGTCTGAATTTCGAGATGCTTGTCATTCCATCTCGTGCATTTTTGTGATGCGGGAGGTTCGAACGAGGGCAGAAGAGCTCCCCCAGAGCGCGTGGCATACATTGAGAAGCCTCCAGTCTGCTAGTGCCAGCATACATGTATTATCTTTTTATGTCCCTGCCATGGACGGTCTCAGGCGCCAACTTCTTGCGGATCTGTGTAGCTGACAGCCCCTTGACTGTCCTTCGGTCTGAAGCGATAATCTGGACTGCCTCTCCCCAGCAAGGCATACAGCTTACTGACGCTTGCCCAGATGCCCACGAGCATGAAGACTACGAAGAAGACCACGGCTGACCGGCTTTTCTCGTATGCAGGAAGCCTCGGTTTCTGAACGAATGGGAAACAAACAGCCCAACGTCACCACCGCTGCCATCAAGAGGAGGACCGATGGAAGTAAGACGTGCGCAAACAGTTTACAAGCGCCGTCCCATGGTATGATTTGGGTACTGCCCCCACCCCATAACAGTTGGCCAGTTGGATAATTATGATAGGACTCCTAATATAGACTGTTACTGACCCATGGTGTGATTGACAGCTGCCCAGTGGCATCACATCTGGGAAGTTGGCGGTTGTAAGGAGGACGAAAAGACTCCACATTCCCGGCAGAAACGCAGGGAAGTATCGACGTCCCTCCTTGCAGCAGGATTTCAACACTGGAGGTCCAAGATTCAGAAAGCTTTTAGAGAACATTAGGGTTTGGGTTTTTTGGGCTCTGGAACCTCTAGCATATTAGTGATGGCGCAGGAGCAGTCAAGGGTATTGATTCAACACTCACTGACGCGTGCCGATAGATCCTTTGCAATAACACCGGGAGCTGTCGACGACCGGCAGCTGCTTCACTCCAGGGCAGTCTTGTATTCATACAATTTTCTTAAGTTCATAGTACAAGCACCCTCTTCTAAGATGTGAAAACTAATCATGCTTCAATCTGAATCTCAATCATTGACACGCCGAAGCCTTGAACACCAGTTCTCGGCCCTCAGCCCTGAAATCTACACATGTATTCCACTTGTTGTTCCCACAGCCTGCGCTCCTCTGTATATGGCGGATAAAGAATCAGAGCCATCCAGGCAAAGAATGCCTGGGCTTGGTGCGGCTCCCCTGTAAGGGATGGGAGAGTTTAGGGTTTAGGCTGATTACCAAAGCTGCTCTGATAAACCCTTGATTCCCAAAGCAGACTTTTGATTTGATCCCTCACTCGTCGCCGCGATGACAAAACTAGGATATTCTGCTTGCACAAGTCTCCAGCACTTCGCCTTTACACCGTGAAGCCAGAAGGCATACTGAATTACTTGAGCTACTGGCAGTGGCTACTGTCATTTCAAGTGCGCTAGAGCATTGATCTCCACACAATTCTAGACCCAGAAGCCCAGCAGTTGCTCTTCGGAAATCACTGCATTGCTGTGATAGGGCTGAGTGAGCGCTGAAAGGTTTATGGTCTTCAAGTCAATCTTTGAATCCCTTGAGGCTGGGGAGGCGGCCATCAGCAAAGCTCCCAAGGCCAGGAGTTCGATCACGTGTTTCAGGGAACGCGCAACAATCCTCAACTGAAGGCTTCAAGCTGTCTGGGATATACTCAGGGGCCCCATCAAAGCTTGACTCCTATGGTATTAATAGAATGTATAGGAATCATGGTCAATCATACTCAAAAATGATGCCAGGAATTTCCCTGCTGTGATGGGTTTCGACAGGTTCTGTGGTCCACTTGCTTTGGCGGGCTCTGCTTTGAGTGCGCAGAGGTCATCCAGTGACCCAGTGTGGGTCCAGGGGCCATGCAAAGGGGCCAAATACCAAACGGCGTAAATATCCCAAGCCCAAAAACAGCCCCGAGCCACCTGTCTGGCTTCAAGAAGACAAGGGCCAACCTGCTAAGAAAATTGCTGCAAAAGACACAGAAACCCACATCAAACCAGTTGAGACTCCAAACCCTACCCCTCGCCCCTTGAACCCCTAACACCGTCAGGCCGAATATCCCTGAACCCGCTAATTCCCTCAACCCTCCGACCCCTAAATGGTGGTTTCCATACATACGGGGCCCGAAGTGTAATCCGTATTACAGGACATTTGTCAGGGATCCCAATTTATGGAAATCCCCTAAATCGATCTGGTAGTTTCCCGAAATCGGGGGACCGAAAATAGACACCAAAATACTTTATTGCTTATGATAAGGACCCCTAAAAAAGTACACATAATTTTGGGAAACCTTGAACCCTGAAGCACAGACCCCAAATCCCCTAAAGCCTAAATCCTAAACCCTCAATCCCCTAAATCCTAGATCCCATAAATCTATGCCTGCGTTGGAGCTTCGCGAAAGCCAAGTTACTGGACCTGCTTTGCAACGCTTGGGAAAAAGTAGACGAAGATGCCAGCTCTCAGAATTGGCAGAACCTTAAAGCCATAACTCAGGATTTAGGGTTTAGGGTTTGGGTTGCTCTTAAGGAACTTACGTGAAGTTACCATAGCGGATATATACATATACAAATATATATATATATGTGAAATACAAATGGTTCCCCCATTCTAGTAACTAAATCTAAGAGCCTCAACAGCAATTCAGTAGAGCTACATCTCAGGTTTATGAAGCCAGGGCTTTGGATTTACAGTTTGGGCATTAGGGAGATTCTAAGAGCGATATCCTTTGATTCCTAGAGCCATGGCTAAGGATTTAGGTTCAGGTTGGTTCTTAAGCCATATCTTAACCCCCAACCCCCAAGTGTGGGTTCTGGCACAGAGTTTACAGGATAGTTCATCTACGCTACTATACATATGTAGTTGGCCTATCTATACGTGTACATATGTATATGTAGGATGACAATGATGATCATGGTTAGCTTTATTGTCTTTGCCACTCTGGTTGTCACGCTTACAAGTTATAACTGTGGAAAGTTGTTGTACCTTTTGAGAATCCTCAGTAGGGAGCCCCATCTAAAGGTCCTTAGTGGGTTTGCTTTTGAAAAAATCCTAGAAGGCCTACAGGGATCCCACATGTTCACCGGCAAACCTTGAGCTGCTACCGTGCAACACAGGAAGCCGGCAGCAAGTCTTCCGCAACTGTCGTGACGCAGCACCTGTTCAGGCTCCAATCGCATTGGGATGATTCTCCAGGGCTTAATGTTGAGGGTTTAGGGTTTGGGGTTTAATATTTAGGGTCCAGGGTCATAGTCCGTTTTTGCAGTTGTAGTGGAACAACACAACAACAACTGCTCCTCTTCCAAGGGAAGCCTTCCGAGACGTGGATGTAGTCTTCAGTAGCCGACGCTCCAGCAGTTTGAGGTGACTTGCAGGAAGAAAGGAGAATTCACCAGAACAGCATGCACCATATCCCTAAACCCTTAAAACCTCAAACCCCTTAACGCCTAAGTCCTCAAATCCTTAAACCCTTCAACCCTGAAACCCTTGAACCCTCAAACCCCTTAAAACCCCAAACCCATCATGAATCAAGGCCTTCCAAGGTGGCTTTCCCTCTACTAGCACTGATTCTGCCGGGCTGCAGGCCCACGCAACATACGTAGACAACCTGGCAGGTTTGTACCATGCTTAGGCCTTTAGGGCTTTAGGGTGTAGGCAAACACTTGCAATGATTGAGTCCGACTATCCGTGTGACACAACCACAAAACATTGTCGTGGAGGGTGTAGGGCTTAGGGTAAGGACTTCAGGGCCACATCTGCAAGCCTTACCCCCAGCCCTGCAGAGATCAGAGCCGCATGCAGCCATCAATGCTAGTACTCTCCTTAAAACCTAAACCCCTAAACCCTACACCATCTTACTCTAAATGACTGTTATTACACGTCTGCATCTGAAAGCTAAAGCTCAAAATGCAATCAGCTTACTGGGGGTTGGAATGGGAGAATATGATCCCTAAATAGTCACTACATAATGTATATTCCCCTATTCGCTACTAACCCCCAGTAAGATCAGACAAGAAGCAAAGGCAGGATGATTCTCAAAGATCCTTCTCCCGAAAGCGTTGATCTGAAGGATGCCATCGGCAACCTCGGTGTGACGGCCTGTTCGGGGAGGATCCGATTCAGCGTTAAGGCTGTGAAGGTTACGGGTTCCGGCTCCAGGTCATCGGCATAAGTTTTCAGGATATTCAGGCTTTGGTTATTCATGCGCATCCTTACGGCTGTTTTCGACTGCACAAAAATCTGGTCCACAGCCAGGACTGTAAGTACAGAGCACAAGTCTTCCAGCCACAGCAGATCAATCAGCAAACTTTCAAGGTCAGCCCAGGATCGAAAGGAATGATGTAGAGGGCATCGGCGCAGCGCATGCCGCTTGACCTTCAAGGCTGCCAGATTTGAATGCAAAAAGGGCGCATCATCAGCATCATTGGGCGGCTGTTTCTCCTGCTGGGCTCCCGGACTCGGTGCGCTTGCCGGAGCTAGACCGAAGTTTTCCAGGCCACATTTGCATGAGCAAAAATGCATTGGGGGTGGCTTGGGGGGTCTGGGGGCCGTTGGTTTCTTTCTCGGGGCGTCAAGCAGGTCATGCTGTTCACTGCGCTTGCCGTCGCTTTCCGTGTGGTGAGCTGGTTTGCATCAGAACCAGGCCATGATCGTCTTGGAGCACGGGTTCACAGCCCTTCAGCGGTTCAAGATGACTAACAATCTTCCTTGAACTTCATGAATTGAATTTCTGCTCAAATTCAAATATCCAAAGGTCTCAAAAAGCTCCACCCGAATCAGGACCAGCACATTGCTTAGCACTGCCTTGAGGCTCAAAGACACTGACTGGCTCTGCGTTTTGCCTGGGCCTGCTTTCCACTCTAGCAGCATACAGCATGGAAACTCAGCGGTGGAGCCGATCCCACTTCTAAAGGAGCCTTCATCTTACTGGGAGTTAGCAGGGAATAAGAGAATACAGGGGTACAGTATAGGGTTACATAAGGAGAATGGAAACATGGAACTGCTATTTGGGGTAGGGTTAGTAGGGCGTACAGGAATGTATTATGTAGGGATTATATAGGGATTATATTCCTGTATTCTCTACTTAGTATTAGTAAGTCATACCTTGGGCTCTTGACTAGCCACCCGCAGAAACAACTGCTTTGCACTGCCAACCTCCGTGAGAATTTCGGGACGTGCGACATAAAATAGCGATCCGTGTCCTTGGCTGGCAGATATGCAAGCCAAGGAAGCTTCAGGGGACTTGTTGAGGATGCAATCTTGCATGACCATCCATTATGACCTCAACCCAGCAATCATGATAGTTTGCATTATTTGCAATAGGACTTCAGGGGAAAGCAAATTTCAGCTTCCTGTGAAAACAGAACAGCAAGCACCGAGATGTCTTGGTTGGGCACATTCCCGGTCTTGCATGCGTAGCTTGACACGATGCTTGACAGATTCCTCTGGTGGCTGACAAAAGGAGCACTAGCTCAGGAAGACCAGAGCTCTTGAGCTTAGCAAACTCACTTCCTCACAGTACTGGTCCGCTGTTTCCAGGAGATTGTTGAGGCCGTTTGGACAATTGGGCTGACAGGGAAGCCTCATGACAATCAGACCTTCCTCTTGAGCCTGCGCTCCGCGGTCTAGGGTTTAGAAATACAAGTACTGCAGATTTCTGAGCGGCCTAGTTAACGCTATGGAGGGGGTTGTTAGCTACAATGTATCGCCAAAAAACTGACCTCCTGACCATTCTGTGAAGCCTGCCTGACGATATCTACGGCGCAGACTGCTGAGCATTTGCAGCAATGGCAGCAATGCAAATGTGCACTCCCTGAAACCTAAACACTATAAACCAGAAAGCCTATAAACCCTACAAACACTATCAACCCTATAAGCCCATAAACCCTACACCCAAAAAAGAAAGGAGCCTCCCATTGCCTCAGATTCGGCCCAGTGGCCTCTTTCCAGCAAGCCGACTTCACGCACCAGTCAGGAAGCACAAAGAACTCTACAAACATGCCCGCCAAGGACCAGATCCTCGGTAGCTTTGTCTGAAAAATCATAATAGTAGTTAGCACTAATATACGAGTAGGGAATAAACATGGTAACAATTACAAAATTCCATAATAAAGCTTATGGAACATCATGCCTCAAGGTATTTGGGTGCCCCTCCCTGATCTCTGAAGGCGACCTCTTCGCTTGAACCACTCCGCAGCGAGTTTCAAACAGAAACCCAAACCCAAAACCCAAAACCCCAAAAACCCAAGCGATAAAAAACTAGACCCATAAGCCTACACCTAAAAATTTCAGGGATCCTTGGGATAACAAGGAGTGATAGGGAAATCACGGGGGCTCCTCCAGGGATGAAGGTTTAGGGTTTAGGTTCAGGATATAGGGTTTTGAGGTCCCCCGGCATGAATCTTGGACAAGCTGCTGGAGCAACAGGAGCAGCCGGTTGCGCAAAGCCAGGGCGCAATATGCATACCTACCGGGGATGGGAACCTTGGCAGTCCACATAAACCGGGGGGTTATGGTTATATTGGGGTTATGGGGTATATATCGGGGTTAATATGGTGAGATAGGGATAATGGTAGGATCCATGTAAATGTAGAAGCTTGGGATGTCATGCGTTTTGAGTAGATAGACGATGGGGTATATGGGGATTATGAGGATCTACTTCTAATGTTGGGCAATTCCACAGCCAGTCTATGTAGGGGGCATCCGAAGCCCGAGAAGTTCCAAACTCTACAGGCCCTGAGCCATTGGATTGGGGCTGACCCAAATATCTCCAAGAAACCATGCGGCCCTAAACCCTAAACCTTGCTGTCAGAAATCCAATTGCAGTCAAAGGCCAAGAACTTGGAGGGATGTTTCAGAGGAGGTTCCTTCGGAGTTCCCCTCGGAACGCCCTTTGAGATCAAAGGCCGGGGGCCTGGCTGGTATTATTTAGGGTACTATCCTGAATATCACTGTATGCATTAGTATTTTCGTATTGTTGCAGCGTTAGAATCCTCATTTTTTTTTGAGCGAGGACTTGGCAAATCCAAAAACAGGTACCCTAACGAAAAGCCTTACACCCCTTCGCTGCGCGATGCCATGCTGCATCGCGGGAGTGCATTTTGAGGAGCAGCTTACACCTACATCGCCATCCCCTACAGCGTTAGAATCCTGTTGTTCTCATTATTATTTCATGCCCCAAGCCCCAGAATCCTCATTCCGTTTAATGGCAGTTGGGCAGCCGGTCGGTTAAATCCATCTACAGCATCGCGGAGGAGCGAAGCAGCTTGCGAGATCTTGATGTGAGTCTCACTGTCCTTGCTTGGGTTTAGGGTTAAGGGTTTAGGGCCCAATTTTTATGACTTTGATAGAGGGATAATGTTCGCGTCTGTATAAGCTTGAAGGCTGCCTACTGGGACATTGGGGGTGTCGCTTTTCAGGGCTGCCCAACGCTTTTCTGGGATTTGGGCCAAGTCTAGTTTCCATGTCAAAGCCTTACAACGTCTCCTTGACGCAACTCTTGACGACTGTTCATATGGGGATCACGGATCATAGAAACAATTATGGTCTAACATACCCCTGTTTGGAATTCAGGTTTAGGGATTAGGGTTGCAGTGTCTTGGCGACACGCTCAGGAGCGTGATGAAAGTCCCCTGATACCCTACAAAACGGTCACAACAACCGCAGCTGCATCAACACCAATTTCTGCGGATACCCCTTGCCATAGGCCTAGGGGTGGGTGGGGTTGCCAAAGTTACCCCAGATAAAGTTTGAAATAATGATTTCATACAATCAAATTGGTGAGAGGTTCAAAGGAAAAGGACCTAACAGGAGGCAAAGCCAAGGAACAATGCTGATTTGTTGTACTTCTATGACGGATTATCCTGCGAAAAAACCATCAATCAAGCTGTTTTAGGATTCCATATATCTTAGGGTCGAAGAATAAGGGCTCCAGACGGCTGTACTGCTTCAACTACTCGAATCTGAAATCCTCAAGAAAAAAAGGTACTGCACTTACTGGTGCTTCGTAAGGAATCAAGGAACATCAGCCCTGGAAAGGCCCCATATAATGTGTACCTATATTCCAAGAAGGATCAAATACTGGGGTCCACAAATAAAGTACAATTCATTGAGCACATTCCTATATTTCCTACTAGCCACCAGTAAGTGTACAGCTACAGCACATCCTCCTCGTCTGAGGATACGGACTGCGGGGTCAGCTCCACCCGAACAAACGGCCGGGCAGAATGCGACATGGGCGTTTTATGGTACTTGTGCTATGTAGGGCAGATCACTCGTTCCATGACTAGAGATACTGCTACAACTACCACTACTACCATTGCCAACCATGAACCCTGAAACCTCGGCTTTGGGACTTTGATCTTAGGAGTAACCCCCTCCGCTTGATATTACAATCCCCCACCCCCCTAATGCTAAATATTGCCAAGATACTCTTCGATACCACAATGGGAACATTTAATCTTGGAGGGGTAGTTGTAACATTAGGGGGAGGGGATTACCCACATTTTCAACCCTAGGCCTGGTGTTGTCGCACATGCCAACGAGCCGAGGCCAGCCGGCAGCAACTTTTTGTTTGGGGACTTTAATGGGAACTCTACGCAGGTAACCCCAAGAATATAGTAGTAATAGACTAGGAATATGCCTTGCGAGGGACCTTATATTCCTATGATATTCCGCTATATTCTTGGGGTTCCCTGTTTGTTAAAGTCCCTATATTTGTAGGCATCTTGGGAGGCGTTGCTACAAAGGAAAACGAAGAAGAAGAACACTCAAGCAGACCCACTTCAAGTGAAAATCCATGACCTCGCGCAGAGATCCTGCAACTACCTGTAAGTTTCGGGGAGCTTTCCTTCTGAACTTCTCAATGCATGGGGCTTTATATTCAGAATGCGATGATGCGGCCCAGGAGTGCTCGGCTAGTAGGGGTTCTATGGGGGTTATATAGGGAAAATGGAAAAGACAAGGGTATCTAATATAATGGGTTACTGTATATAGGGACTACTATAGTTTATTGAAGAATGTCACTCGCTTTTCACAGTGAAAAACTTGAAGCAAAACCTGTGAGGCACATCCAAGAAAGCAAACATGCCGTGACCATGAGAACATGACAGCAGCCACTCAACAGGGGTGCTGAAATTGAACGGTGCTAGTTAGCTAGACATGGAACCTGCAAGCACATAAGCACTGAAACTGAAGGTCCCTATCTTGTACCACAGTTGAGGCATCATCCTTTCGTCTTTCTACCTCAGGAGGTCCAGACATCAACACAACACCTAAATCCTATAAACCCCAAACCCCCAGCTCCCGAGTCTGGAGGTGAATTTGAAGCCTGAACCCGTGCAAACTCTTCAGATGCAAATGGATGGGGTTTCCCGAACTTAGCGTACCATTTTGGGGGTCCCCCTGAAAGGGATCATGCTATTTTGGGTGTATATTGGGGTCCCCTATTTTCGGATACAGCTCCACCCGGATTGTCACGGCTTCTGTGCTTTTCCGACTGCATGCATAGCATGAGTGGCTGTCACGTTATAGCCCCCACCAGGGAACCCTATGCATTGAGGACAGCCACCTTACGATCCCAGGCAAAAGCGCAAAACTTGCAGCGTGCGTGTGCAGCATTGTGAAGGCTGCCGCAAGGGCTTTCTTTACAAGCCAAGACTTGAACCAAGGCAGATTTGCATGCCCTGCTCTTGTCACAAGGCATGCGGAGCAATACGTTCTTTGTACGCTGACTGCCGCAGTTCTCTCTACAAGAATCTTTCTTGTATAGCCCTTACGCAAAATTTTTGGAAGCTTGGGCCTACACTGTATTTACTACCTCCATCTGCTGCTTCTGAGCGGATGGGCTGCTCCTTTGCCGAAAGCTCGGTCTTTGGCCTCACCAGCTTGTCATATGTGGCTTTTGAGGATTATGAGGAAGTACTGGTTCTTAGGCGGAAATATGGGAACAGAACCCTACATAATCCCTACATAATATCTTCGCATATTCCCTACTCACCCCCAGCAAGTTGTTGCTTTGCTTGTCTTAGCTCAGTGAAAATTAACGAGTGTCACGCAGCTTTGCCACACTGACTTGTTTTTGCTTCAGGTACACAGCATGTATGCGGCAATTTCCAAAACTAGGGGTACCTTTAAAAGGGGATAAGCGGTCTAGGATTGGGGTTTTGAGGAATATCATGATATGTAGCGTTTACAGTTTCCCACAATTAGGGAGTACTTTTCTGGGGGTCCCTATAGCAACGATTGTAATTTTCTTGGGTCTATATTGGGTTGCCCTGTTCATGAACACTACCAGGTCTCATCCCAAGGCAGAAACGCACTCACGAACAGGCAGGGTCTAGATCGAGCAATGAGGCTGATGACTAATCATGATACCATCTGTTGTTGGACCCTTGCTGGGGCCTGAAACTACGCTGCATTTCACACTTCCTAACTACATTATGCGTCTACTCACATACGTTCTTGTACGCACTTTTCAGTGTACGTAGTCAGCTATGCTCATATCCTGACGCTGCGTTTCAGCAACCGGCGTGCTGCTATCAACACAGAGTGCATTACCTTCACCAAGAGCTGGGTGGCAGAGCAGTACGGTTCAGAGCTTTGAGTTAAGGGTGTTGGTTACACAGATGGCCGAGCCCTCTAAAGCAACAAAAAATATGCACAGAATCACTGCTAGGGGGCCCCGAAAAAACCTCCATATCGAGGCCCGTTACCTGGAGATCCCTGCCCCACATTTCTGGGCATGTGGTTGGGAGTACTTCTACTTGGGATGAAATTATGAGATTTGGGGCATGTCAGGAATCTAACTTCTTGGAAACTACTACATCCGACTTGAAGTTACGCAATATCAGTTTCTCAGTTCATCTATTTCGTTCCCCAAGATTGCCGGTTGCCTTACACCCTTCTGTCTTACGTACTTCCAACCTCATCCTATTGCACATGCAAATCCTAAACCCTAATGCTTGTCTCAAAGCCCTATCCCTAATATAACCCCTATTTTCTTTTCCATTTGATTCTCCATTGTTTGGGTAATACCCTCAACCCTCCAAGCCCCCAGCTGGAAAGGAGCAAGCTCAACATCTGCCAGTCTCAGCACTGCCCTCCGAGCTTTCGCAGCTCTCTGACGCACCGTAGATCGTTCCCTCGCTGGACTCCAAGTTGCCAGCAACATGAGCCTGGGTTTAGGCTTTAAGGCATTTTGTATAGAGTTTGGGGTTTAAAAGGGTCTAGGGTTTAGGGTTCAAGAGGGCCCAAAAAGGTTTAGAAAAGCTTACACGGGCTTAAAAGGCTCAAAAAAGCTGAAAAAAGCTTACAAGTGTTGAGGGTTTAGGGGAGCCTGCTGGTCGTTCTCCACAGAAGAAGGCAGCAGCGCTGTGCAAAGGAGGTTCACCAACGAGAGCGCCGCCTGCTGCAAACTTGAAGCCACCATAAACTCTTAACCTACTGGGCTTTACGAGGGGATAACGGAATACAATATATAGGGAACATGTTATGCAGTGACTAATGGCTTAGGGTTAGTAGGGAAAAAATGCCACGTAGGCGCATAATATACGGTTATATAGGGATGATGGAAAAGAAAATGGAAACTACTATTTAGGGTTTAGGGCTTAGGGTTAGTAGGGAATAAAGGCATATAGTATACAGGCATTATATGCCTTATCCCTGCTAACCAACAGTAAGTTCGATACAACAGCAAAGCAATCACCAACTCACAATAGCGAAAACGGCAACAACAACAGTGAGGCTAAGACTACACAGCAGCATAGTCTCTGTCCAAATCCACTCGCAATAGGAGTACCTTAAGAACTTCAGGGACATAGGGGTTTTATGATTACAGGTAGAGTATAGCACTCCTTTGAGGACTCTTTTAAGCTTAAGCGGTTTAGGGTTCGGGTTTTAAGCTGAACCCGAACCCTAAACTCTAAGTTTTTAGTTTCTCTCATAGATCTCAGGCACCTGAATGTAGAAGACAAGTCCATGACCTGCCATCCCGAAAGCACTGATGGACCACGCGAAGACTGTGGATGTCCTTACTGTTTTTTTGTGTGGAATATGGGAGTATACTCCATATGTACCCTTATTCCCTATTGATCCTAACCCCTACACCCAAAAAGTCGCTTCCAATTTCTTTTCCATTATCCCTATACAACCCCACTGTTATCCCCCTATATTTCTTTATTCCCTACTAACCCCCAGACCCTAACCCTAAACTCTAAACCTATCCTATATTCCCTCATGCCCTGAACCCTAAACCCTAACAAGTGTCACTATCGGAGCAAGGGCCTTGCCGACTGTGTCCAACGTCACGGCAACGCCGCTTACAATGGCCCGATCCTGGGTTGCAGTTAAGGAACGCAAATCAAGTTACTCGAATTTGGGTATGTAGGGTTTAGGGTCACTATAAAAAGGAAACCCTGTTATGTACTGAATGCCCAGATTATGGTAACTTAGCTAAAGCTCCTTAACGGCAACTCAGGATCTGCTTGACCAGCAGAGTTGTTTGTAAAGGCGATGTTCAAGGCAGCTTGCGATAAGCAGGCAGACGTGGCAAGCAAGTGCGTCACGTTGGCTGTTAGCTCAGTGGTGCAGAATGGCAACAAGATGGAGAAGATGATGCCAAAAATACTCACGATGCTGGAAGTGCATCTTCCACCTAGCCTTGCAGACAATCTGGGCAACACCAAGGAGAAGTAGAAGATATTCCACAATCCAGAGCGAGCAAGTAACACACCCACCTGTTTCTCAGACATGTTCAAGCCTCCCACAGCTCTGTCCGAAATGAGCCAAAGTGGGACAACTTCGAAGATGGCGAATTGAGCGAATCCCTGGCTAAAGCGCATGAATACGATCAGTGGGATAGGACACCTGCGGAGCGTGTGCATGATCGAGTTCCTGGAATTCACGGTTTCCTCCTTGGATGATTTCTCAGCCTGTTGAGAGGGCTCTGCCTCCGCCTGAGCCTTGGCCTTCTTGTCCCTAAGTCGCAGTAAGCAAAATAAGGAGACTGACACCAATCCCAGGGATGCTCCAAGTAGGCTTGGAACAAGTGCTGGAAAACTGGGAACGAGGTCGTAGGTCCACCCTGAGATCGCAGGTCCCACAAGCTGCATCCCTGTTCCTGCTGCGATGACTATGCCAATGACATCCTGCTGGCGCTTGTCGCCCGCGACGCTGGCGCAGTAGGGGCCCATGATTGCAACCCAGCCGTGCAGCAGACCGAAGAACATGAAACGGACTAGCATGGCAAGGACCAGGGATTTGCAAAAACCAAACCTCAGCTGTCACAACAACTTCTTGACGTCTTACCCTCTGCTGGATGTGCCTCAAATCTAGCACTTTCGAGATTTTGCATATCCCCTGAAGAGGTTGTGCCACTTGCTGCAGATTTCATGATTTTAGGCATTTGAAGGCTAGTTGCAAAAGCCCACCAGTCAGGAGAGATGTCAAGGTGATGGCCAACACGATGTCGAAGCCATACCGCGCAGCAACCCAACCCCATAGTGAGGAGGTCAGCATACGCCCAAAAACGTTTGAAGACCTTGGTAGCCCAGTAGCCATATTACAACAAGGGTGCTCTTTTTTCTGTTGGTAAACTTTAGAAACCAACCCAACACCCAAGAAGGGCAAAAGGCTACCAATGGGATTCCAAGAGACTGGAGCCATCCTGCCAAAAAGCCAGCTTCGTTTCGGTCAGGGACCCACTGGAGGTCGGCGCACAGGACACCAGCATAGCCTTAACAAATGGAAATAAATTGAAACAAGGGAAGAATAAGCAGAACGTCCCATTACAGCAGAAAGCCTAAACTAAGCTTCAATTTAAACTCCCCCTTGATAACCCCTATAATACTCCCCTATATAATTCCGACTAAAGTGTTGGTGCATAAGCACACTGTGCATGGCAAATCTGTGATTCTCTGGGAGCCAACATCAGGACCGCTGCCACTTCAGAGAATGTGGGGGTTTCCAGGTACCTTTTTTTGGGGTCCGTGTAACATGGATTATAATATTTTGGGGTCTATACCGGTTCCCCTGTTTTGGGAAAAGTACCATTTTGGGGTCCCAAAATTCTGAGGGATGGCCGAGTCACTGAACAAAGAGCAAACCGTGTAGAAGTGTGTCGCATCCACTAAACATGCGAACGCAACCCTGGTTCGCGGGAGTTTTTCCGCCATCGAGTCTGGGTTTGTGCAGCCTAAAGCTGTACTGAGCCAAAAGCCTGGTAGGGGATGGACATCGCACGATATGTGAGCTATAGTCTAAAGTCCTAGTAACCCCGTAAATAAACCTTATAGTAGTCCACTATATCATACCCATATCCGTTTATGGAGTTTAGACTATAGCTCACATGTGGCAGGCAACGCTCGGCTTGAAATGAATTGATTTAGGTTCCTCAAAAGGAAGCCGGCCAAAGTGCACCGTGCTTTTGTCTCTGCAGGGTCCCATGCAGTGTACGGCCTGGCGAAACATACAGCCGCGGCCGACGCATGCGCGTCAAGCGTATTGTTACAAGACGCGGGGAGGTCGTTAAAAGCAGCACGACCTGTGCAGCTAGACAAAAGGAAATCGAATTCAACAAACAGCTTCCTGCCACAATGCCGCAGCAAGATGGTCACGATAAGCTTTGCATGCATGTCGCTGTCATTCTGTCCAACAGCGTGCCCTGGCTCTACATTGCGCCGCAGCCCTAGCATTGCGGAGATACACAACTCACTGCTTCGGCTAGGAATGGAAATGTTCCCTGCAAGCTGGGATGTTTTTGGCGCACGCGGGCAACAATCACACTCAGACAACATATCTATACAATCAGCATTCAGCCCAGTTTCTCCATCATAGAATTCATGTCATCAATAGCCCAGTTGGCAATTTCAACTCCCTCCAGGCAATCTGACATGTCTGGTCTGCTCTTGTGTTTCTCGCGTCGATCCACCTTCACATCCTTTGATCCCTCCACTTCCAGCGCTCTTTGCCCCAACTCCTTGAGCAACCAGTTCAAAGAGGCTCGAGTTTCGGCCTTCCAACTGCGGAAGTTCACTTGCATCACTGATCCTGCGCCCTGGACATTACCGTCCACAAGACGCTGCAAGCCCCGAACAGTGCCTCCTGTGAGGGTGTCAGCACAATTCTGGGCCCACTTCTTGCAGAGTGGTGTGTGTGGGTTGCCACCTGAGTGAACGGCTGCGAGGCTTACGAAAGATCGCAAACACTCCTCAGTATCTCTCAGGCAGACAATGAACTTGGCATTGGGAAAGGCGGCTGTGATGTATTCCGGCCACGGTGAGAAAGTGAGCATTCGGGCGATGTAGAGCTTGCTCTCGGGCTTCCGGATCAAGAGGCGTCTCATGCACCCTTTGATGAACATCATATCTGCTTCTGTGTAGTCGCAGGATGCACGAAAGAGTTCAGGATCCTCCACCATAGCTGGGAAAAGCATGGGCAGCAGAATGTCCTTGAACTTCAACAGCAGCCACTGCTGCTCTTCTGCAACTTCATCCACAGCGATTCGGTGCTGTGGCGAGTCCAGAAGGCTTAGGAACTTGTTGGCCAAGGGCTTGAATGGGTACATGCAATACCACTGGATGAGGGAGGGGAAGAGAACGTCGTAGAAAGTCAGCGAAGCGCTTGTTGGCAATGTCTGACTGAGCATGTGATGCACATGCGTGGAGGCGCTCCTGGGATGACCCAAAATGATCACAACCTCGCCCTGCCACTGCCAAGGCATTTGCTCAAGCATGAAATCCTCCAACTCCAGCAACACGTGTGTGGTGAAGCAGTGCGTTCCCCACAACAAGCATATCATGGCCTGGCCGAGCTCACCCCGCTTCACCATGGCAAATACTACTTTCCAAAGCAAAGCTGGGGCGGACATGGTGCTGCTATGCCCCTTTTGGCGGACAAGAGCTTCAAGTGAACTGTACAAAGATGACAGAGAAACTCCAACTGCTGCCATGGTGATTCCATGGACAGCATAGTCTGGCAAATGCTGACTCGTCAAGAGGGACCAGAGTGACCAGAGGCACAAAGTGGTAATCACTATGCTGGTGCCACGATTCGGGCGTTTTCCCGACATGCACCCAAGACAACTTGCTGCAAGAGCAAGCGCTAAGCAAGAGATGGTGCAAATCTGGGCGATTGCAACCTGGTCCATGGCTTCCCTGTCTCCGACAAACCCCCCACAAAATCAAAACGGCACCAAAAAAAATGGAGGTACCTGAGCCCAGAAAAAACAAAGGGAGGAGCAACAGTGCAAGCATTGACAAAGCTCCTGGCATGAGCTGCACCTCCCTACCTCAGATCCAATATCCGGCAGTCGATTCTTTTAGTTCCTGCGCAGTGTTTCTGGGAGCACGCCTTTCTTGGATGCAAGAATAGCCGGAGCAGCTCACCAAGGGCAGCAAGTTCAGAACAACGAGCACGTTTAGCAGAAGATTATTACCATTACCATTGCTATTATCCATTACAATTACGATTACTATTACTATCATTCATTGTTATTATCTATTACTATTGTCTGTTACTGGGCCTGGAGATTCACCGGCTCGAAGTTGCAAAATGCTACGAGCTTGGCCTCACCAGTTCAAGCTGTCGAGCCTCACTCGGGAATGACATTCCCAGTTCTCTTGCCTGGGCATGAGAAATTCACATGTTCTCTTCTGCGGTCCCAAGAAAGCTCAACTTAATGTACTCCTACATCAATCAGGCCTTTCTTGCTTCCTTGCAAGAGCTCTTGGTTCTCGAAAAGTCCATCAGTTCATCATCGGAGCATGCTAAGGACTCAGTGTAATCCAATTTGGAATTCTGTCCAGTGGCAAGACCCTGGCACATACCAAAGCAATAGCCGATCAGCTAACCCGCAGTACTGATGATGTCACCACGAACCCTTTGTCCGGCCACAGTGTATAGCCAGCCTTGCGACCCGACAAACAGATGCTTTAGCACACTGCATTCTGTCGGATGTGTTCCCACTTGGATTACATGTCTTTATACGGGTTTTGCCGATCCTTTGTCATGTCTCATCCTGTCGATCTTTACTTCATTCTTGTTTAACACACTCTTCCCAAGGGCCCTGACATCGTGCTCTGGAGGATTTGAAGCTCAGAGTTTGCGGCCAGAAAGCCCCCTCACCTTGATGAATGCATGGCACATCCTGAGGTTTCTCATAATACCTAGGCTTCATCAAGGATTAGCCATTTGGTACATAATGCGGGTTATTCTATGCAAGACAGCTAAAGCTCATCTGAGCTATAATCCGAACTCGTAGTATCCGGCCTATCCGTGGCAAAGGGGCCTATAGAATCAAGGCTGAAGCAGGACCACGTTACGAGAGAACAGGGGAGTATAGGCCCCAATAACGGGTATTTAGCGTATGTAGAGGGTAGATGGAGGGTCTAGATAGTTGAACCAAATGACCAATTCAGTCCAAGAAGCCCTTTTCTTCATTACGTGGGTTCCTCATAATGGTGATTCATTTTCAATCCCTTCACCCGCAAGCCAGTCAAAGATAGTATTTTCTGATGTGTATTTCCGATGGACTGTATGGCCTGCCG
This sequence comes from Symbiodinium pilosum, assembly GCA_905231905.1. Classification (NCBI taxonomy): domain Eukaryota; class Dinophyceae; order Suessiales; family Symbiodiniaceae; genus Symbiodinium; species Symbiodinium pilosum. The sequence goes on from CAJNIZ010046587.1 coordinate 39,138, forward strand.
AAACATACAGCCGCGGCCGACGCATGCGCATCAAGTGTTTTGTTACAAGACACGGGGAGGTCGTTAAAAGCAGCACGACCTGTGCAACTAGACAAAAAGAAGTCGAATTCAGCAAACAGCTTCCTGCTACAAAGCCGCAGCAAGATTCACCCGGCGGGGAATAAACCCCCCAAAGGCAAGATGCATGTGCTTGAGGCCCTGAATGTGCTGGCAGGCGCAATGAATTTGAACGCCGGTGAACTCTTGTATTGCCTCGATTTTGGACACCGCTGCGGTGTCCAACAACGAGGCGATGCAAGATTTTGTCACAAGCTCTTTTGGAAGTCCAGAGTAAAACCTGAACCTGCATGGAAACTCATAAAGCTTAACATGGCAAACATGCTCAACCACAAGCGACCACACCCCAGAACACTTGTAGCTGCCTTGAAACGAACAAAAGGCTGCCGTTGCGGTAGTCATCACGCTATTAGCGTTGCTGTGCTATTCTTCTACTACTACTACTACTAC
>CAJNIZ010046588.1:0-12831 GCA_905231905.1 Symbiodinium pilosum
CAGAAGAACTCCTATATTCACCCTTATCGTTGTCCCTTGGTAACCCTGATGTTGACGATACCTCATATGGTAGTTTCCCAAAATAAGGGGACCCCAATATAGACCCCAAAATACTATAGTCTTTATTATTGGGACCCCCAAAATGGTACCCCTAATTTTGGGAAACTCCCATATGTCCCTAAACCCTTAAACCCTAAACCCTTAAACCCTAAACCCTAAACCCTTTTTTTTTTCGGCAAATATGTTGCGCGTTCATGCGACTTCTGGGGAGCCACTGGCTACCATTCCTTCCGAGGAGTTGACGGAATCTGGGTCATTGTTGAAAGGATTTAGGGTCTAGGGTTTAGGGTTTAGTGTTTAGGGTGTAGAATTTGCTGTTTAAGGTTCACCGAATTCGTGTGTCTCTACGAAGGCCCAAGAGGAAAACATAACTGTTTTTTGTTTACATGAGAACCGTTTCCTCACGCAGAACCTGGACCGATGACTGGGTCTAGGGTTAGTTATCTGTAGGGGACCCCGGACTACAGTTCTGTTGAAGTATTAGGGCAAGCAAAATCAACGCATGCATCGAAACCCCGTAGAAATTCAGCGGAGCAGACCGCCTGCCTCAACCTAGAAGACGCCACTGGACCCTGAGAACAGTGTGCAAGCAACTAAGGATGTGAAATCCTTGAAGCATCCTGGTCTACTCTAGGCATCTGTTTGTTCCCGAGGGGTCCATCCAAGCATTCAGCAAGTACCTGGACACTTGGGATTATGATAGAGATAGCTATGTAGGGGATCTGGTTAGATGTATATAGGTACTTCGGAGCCTTACCCTAAGGGCCAAGAATTGTAGTTTGGTTTTAGGGCCCAAATACTATACTCTTATTGGTATTTGGGACCGAAAGCCTCAACATTTAAGGGTCCTTGGACCCTTAGGGTTAGGAACCTTTCGTACTTTGCGTCTGCTTTCGTGCAGCTGCCGTCTCTGGCGTGCGAGAGCGCGCATAATGTCAGAAGTGTTGTCGGGGCCTGAATAAAAGCCAAGATCATCACCCTAAACCCTAAACCCCGAAACAATTGCTAATATCATGTTGAGGTCTTTTTGAAGTGCCTTATACTAAGACTTATAACAAGGAGTTTGGGTAATTAGCTCTGCGAACCCCCCTAGAACCACAATATCCGTTGCATGTGGCGTTCTTTTCCATTTGATTCTCCGTTATTAGGGTTACACCCTACATAATCCCAACATACATGTACCCCAATATGAAACAGTAGTGTCCATGTTCTTTTCCATGTTTCACTTTCTCCCCTGCCTATGGAATCTCTTTATAACCCGTATGTCATAGGTGATTTTTGAGGCTTCTACACAGCTTAGGTGTATTCCTAGCTCTATGCTTGGCTTAGGGTTTAGGGACTTCCAGAAGACTCCGAGGGTTTGGGTGCAAACGAACTTGACTGTTTGGGCGCGACGCATTGCGCAGGCAAAATTCTTCCAAAAAAAGGGGATCTTAGCAGCCCCACCCCTGAAGTGAACCCGGCTCATGGTTTAGGACAGGTCATGTGATAGCTTTGGCGTCCTAATTTTGCGGTTGGGGTTACCAAGATCCTCGAACACCAAAAAGAGTCAGTCCGCGAAACCCTCAACCATATGGCCTGAACCCCAAACCCAAAGCCCAAGCCCCAACCCTAGCTGACTACATCTGACCCCAGCCAGGCTTAAACTCCGAACCTCAAACCGCAACCCCGTAAGGGGAGCTTCCAAAAACTGTAGTCTCCTTAGGATTTTTTACGTTTTCATTATAGTATAACCCTAAGGAGCTATAAAACATCATATTTTTGTTATAGGTCTAAGGAGACCACAGAAAAAAGGGGGAGTCTCTTCCAATGACCCCAATTTAAGTACCAGATCCTATGTTAGGACCACCAAAAAAAGGTTCCTGAATTCACCCCTCCTTTTCTTTGCCTGTCCAGTCGGCCTCAGGTCTCGTTTGAGTGGCATTTGCGGCTTACCGCGGTTTCGACGCTGGATCCTGTTATCGTTTCACAGCTGCGTAGATAACTTTCACGTTAACCGAAACCATTAGGGTTTAGGGTGAAGGGAAGTTGTTGCAAGCAGGATCCGTACACTCATCAAGGCGATCATCATGGTTCAGACATGGTTCCTGCATGGGCACCTTGCATTGACTGCCAGGAGTATCTGCAGGAAACCCAACGGGAATTATGCGCACTCACCAAGACCATAATGGATACCCTGCCCCACAAGGGGAATTTTCAGAAAAGATCGAGATCTGTAGATTGAATGGTTTCCCTTGTGCGATCTTACACACTAAACCCCCAACCCACCAAATGTTTCTTGTTTGTTCGTTTGGGCTTTACATGTTTGCGCCATCGTTCAAGGAGCTCCAGATCTAAGAGATGTCAGGAGTAGACCCTTTTAGGGTTGAGGGTGTAGGACGCCTTAATCTTCTGAACTCGCTGCCCGAAGACTCTCAGACCCTTCTGGTGAAATCCGAACGCCCAACCCTTTCGCTAGAAAGCCCAAGACAATCCGAAGTAAGAGACTTGTGGCCTTATGGCAGGAGCTTCGGGTTCAGGGTTTAGTTGATTTATGGAAAACCCGGGAAGTGGAGCATAGGGATTATGCCCTAGACGCTGTTGTAGGGACTACTGAAAGGATCCAGTCTTGCATCTCCTGCTAAGCACCAGGTAGTAAAGACATGCGGTTTGGGGTTTGGGAGATGGCGCAAGTGATCTGCAGCTAAATGCCCAGCGCGAAAGCGCTTTACATCCTGAAATGTAGGGGCCGATGACAAGAGTCTGCTTGGGCGAGGCCATAAACAGGAGGCCACAGTGTAGACGGCAGTACTAAAGGGTTTAGAGTGTAGTGTTGAGGGTTAAGGTAATATCCTTATCATAGGAACTACTGTCAATATTCGGGTTACCGAGGGACCATTCACGTTGCGTAATAGAGTAGTGCCTTATATATTCCCGAAAATAGGAACCCGTGTCCATTAATTGTATGGAAACATTGACTGTAACTCATGTGGAGCCCCAAGCACCCTAAACCCTAAACCCCTAAACCCTAAACGACCCCTAATTTTGGAAACCGCCCCACACGACCAGGGCAGAGGATTCTTCGCGATGCTGTAGTTCTGGAAGATCAGGAGCCTTGGCTTCTGTTTGCGCGGCCAAGATACGTAATGGTTTGGTTTTTTAGGGTTTATGGCGGGCACACCCTGCAGATGGTGATTCCTGGAGAAGCGCTCCAAAGCCACTGCATTTCTGGAGTTGGAATGACGAATTTGTCGAGCTTCTGGTTTCATAGTTTAAGGTGAAACCTTCATAGGCGGGATTACAATTTACTGGCGGTCAAAAGATTGGAGTCGACCAAAACCTTCCAAGGCTTTGAGATTTCCGTGAGCAGGTTTGACACTGGGTTGCTGCTAAGTATCTTAAAGTAAGTTACTGTACCAAAGAAGCCATGGTAATTACTTCATTTCCATGTTTCGGTACTTGAGTTCAAGTTCGTTAAGGAACCCAGCTGAGGGTCCAGGGTACAGTTTAGGATTTAGGATATAGGGTTTAGCGTGAGGTTAATGGTTTAGGGTATATAGGCCAGCGACTTGGCTTTTGGCGGCTTCTGTTCATGTAGGGTGCAGGAAGACATGTTTGAGTTGAGCATTAAGGGTGACCATGTCTTCGTGGCCAGAGGCGTGCAGCAGGATTAGAGGGAAGCTCGTGTCCCTCGGGAAGCTTTGTACGCCTAAGAGCCCTGAAACCTAAACCCTATACCCTAAACCCTATATACACCAACTAAGCTTAAACCCTAGAATTCGTGCAAGGAGAAGCTTGCTTCGACAATGGATTTGCAGCTGGTGCTCCTGCCATTCTGTGAGACGAGCCGTTGCCTGGTCCAGGGTTCAGATTTTCAGGTTTAGGTTCTCTTAGGAGTTCAGGGTTAATGGCAAAGAAAATGGAAACTACGGGGATAATACGGGAAAAGGTGTATATATTGGGATACATTGGGGTCATATTAGGGTTATATATAGGGGATATATAAGGATCATGGAAAAGAAAATGGAGACGACTATAGTATGCGTAACAGGTATATATAGGGGAAATGTAGGGGTTATTTGAGGGTTATATCTGGGTAATGGAAGAGAAAATGAAAACTGCTAAAATAGGGTTTAAGGTTTAGGGTTAGAGTTTTGGGGCGTTTGGTGTTTCTCGCTACCGCAGGCTCAGAGTATTGGGTCTACTTGGCCCTCATGGAACCTCTTGAGTTTAGGATGATATACCACAAAAAATTGAGGCCTAAACCCCAAACCCTAAACCCACAAAAATTGAGGCCTAAACCCTAAACCCTATCCTAGAAAGGTGGGTTTCTGCAGGGCCCACATGCGGGGGTCGAGGGTGCCCAGACCGTCGACTTCAAACTGGGTTGCTGCTGAGGAACTTAAGTACCTAGACCCTCCTCCTACCCTCTATTAGGGCCTAAGTACCTATTATTAGGGACCATATATCCCCAATTAAGGGTACAAGGAGGGTCCTGGTAGAAATATGGCGTTTCCTTGTAATTTATGGTACCCCTAAACCTGAAATCCTAAGCTTTATCCTTTTCAATGTTACAGTAACGTAATTTAAGTTCCTTAACAGCAACCCGAAAAAGGACAGCTCTAAGAGCCTGAGGGTCAGCCTTAAATGCTCCCCTGAAGAAGTAGGGTTTAGGGTTCCGGATTTCCGGGTTTGATGAAGACAGGCCATACCGTACTTGGGGCCATTCTGAGATTGGTGCAAACCCTCCAGGATTCAAAGCAAAAGTGAGTACAGGCTCTAAAGAGGGTTAAGGCTGGGAGTATGGAGGGGATAGACATGGATTATCCCCATGTTCTGTTTAGGGTTTACGGCTGAGGGCTATGCATTCCCCATGCTATGCCTAGACCATTTGGGAACAGATATTTGGACATCCCCACCGAACTCCTGAGCGGTGAGCTTCAAACGGACAGTTGAACACAGCTGGAGCCCCTAAGGGTCCAAGAACCCAAATACTGTGGTTTTAGGGCCCAACTACGATACTCCTCATGGTATTTGGGACCTAAAGCCCGAACATATGGGCCCTTGGACCCTTAGAGAGCTGCAGGCGAGGAAGTAGCCGCGTGCACAGCTGCTGCTCAATATGGTTGGGTTTCTGAGCTGGAGCGTGTCTCGGCCACTGGGTTTACTGCGTTGCTGTCACGGAACTTAGTTTAAATTACTATAATAAGGGTATATCGGGGGAAGTGATATAGGGGTATATAAGGATGTATGGGGTTCAGGGTTAAGGAACTTTTTGAATTATTATATGGGGGAAACCCTATGAATCACTGTATATACCGTTATAGTACCTTACTTCAAGTTCTTTAACATCAACCCAGTTTAGGGTTGTACTTGTCGGGCTTCGTGTTTGGAAGTTTCTAAGACATGTTGGCCGTTCTGAATTTACCAGGAGCTGGTCAAACACATATATAGATATAGAGTAATATATAATGTATAGTTTATAGTAGAGAATACAATATATATGTATATATGTATATACATATATATACTCCGTGGCACGCGGAAGATGGCCCTACACTCGACTAGCTTCAGGCATTAGAATTCGGAGAATTTGGTCAGAGAAGTGCTGTGACTTGAATTTTGGTATTCACGACTTTTACTTTCCGGCTAAGGGTGCGATCTCAAGGTCAAGGTGTAAAAGGGTGCTCTCCCAAAAGCTACAAGCCAACCATCTTTTTGGGGCTTGGTTTGGCTTCCATTTTTTGGGGGGCGAAGGTATATCCGCATGGAGCCCAGTCAAACTGAATAGCCGAAGCTTCTGAACTTTGTCTTGGTTTTCCCTTGCCTTGTGTTGGTTTTGGGTTGTTCTGTCAGTCATACACCCAACTATCATGGATTTTTGGCGGTTTTGAGCAGCGTGCAGAGTACAGAAATAGAAAGTCCTAGAAATCATCTGGGCCTTTGTCTGGCCCGCAGAGGTTCCGAAAACACCCCAGAATCCAAGAGAGGAACCTTAGACCTCTTAGAAAGCCCTCTAGTTCCAGGGTACCCCGAGGAAACCCCTACAGGCGCTCTATAGTAATACATTTCCAAGCTGAGGGCGGTGAACAGGTATTTTGGAAATTGAGACGTTCACATTCCTGGCCCCTGGAAAAGGGCAAGCTTTGTGGATATGGCCATGTACGACAACATGAAGACCCTCAACAATAGACAATTGGTCGAGCTTAGCTTTTCATGGCGTGTTTGCCTTTGCTTACAAGGCCTCGGGGCAGCCTATAAACTGCAGACCGAAAGGAGAAACTGTCACGAATCCTCTCACCCTTAAACCCTAAAGCCATCAGGAATCCTTTCGCTTCCGCAAGACCCGGATCTATGCGACGACGCCATGAGGATGGCGCCGCTGCATGCTGCGTGTGCGAATCCTGACCACAATGGCAGAGGGGGGTGTGCAATCGGTTCTGAGGCTTCCGCAACCAGAGCAGTATACATGCCCCAGCCCCCTTTGCACATTTACAAAAGTCAACTGCAGCGCTAGCAATGTCAGAAGCAAAAAGCCGGCGCATGAACAGGGTCTTAACACTCCCCACCACCATCCACAATGACTGCAAAAGGCACAATGTAAGTTTGTTTCCAAATGGGAACAAGGCTCATGTTTTGTTAGTGAGGCTCGGCACTAGTGCTTGCATAGATCGCAGCATTACATCTGATGCCAAACACTTGTCACTACCTTTTCTTCTAACTACTATGAGCACGACAGCTGTCCCCTGCCTCTTCCTCCTCCTTCTCCTCCTCTTGGTTCTGCTGCTTCTACTTCTGCCAAGTCTCTAAGTTTTTACTTGCAAGTATTGGGCCCTGGAATCTGAAGGTAGTACCTGCACTGGTCCTGTGAGCCTTTTTGCAATGAACTTTGCATCCTATTTTTGAAAATTCCTGCTGCTTCTTTTCTTAATACTATTCAAGCAATTCGGCAAACCTTCAAATCATGGGTCATTCCCCCTGACAGTAGTTGTCCTTGGGGGTCTAAGGGACGATTATAATTTTCATGCTACTCATTGCGGTAGGTAATTCTTTGCTGTAAGTGGGGCCCAACCTAGACCTCGTTTAATTTCGGAGCCTGAACCCTACACCCTAAATCCTGATCCCTAAACTGAATGCATGTTAGGGATCCTTTAGGGCTTGGGATTCCTTACGTTTATGTAAAAGGATCCTTTTGTCTTACTAGGGTAATGTGGGCCTAGTATGGCTTCGTAAACAAAACCCTAAGCCCTGAATCCTGACCCCCAAAGGAGCTATAGTCTAAACTCCTAGTTTCCCCCTTAATAACCCCCATTATACTCCCCTAAATAATCCCCCCATAGAACCCCCTTCAAGGAGTTTAGACTACAGCTCACATGAACCCCAGTATTTGAGCCCGGAGAGGCCCTAAACCCTAGACCCTGAACACCACCCAAAACCCTAAACCCTAAACCCTAAACCCCGTATTTGAGCCCGGTAAGGCACGGCCAGCTGGAGGCTGCTCGCTTGTTGCTGGAGGCTGGGGCGGCCAAGGACTCGTGACTGGGTAGCTCAGGGGGTAGGGTTTTGAAGGGTTTCAATAAAGGGATTTAGGGTTTAGGGTTTAGAAGGGTTATCAATAAAGGGATATATAAGCGGGGGGTATGTGGGTAATGTTGACTTCATGTTCAGAACTACTCCTACATTTATAAAATCCCGAGCCCGGAGCACAATTATAACTCCCAACACGACTATAATATCCCCCACAGGTGTACTTTTTTGCGGGACAAGAATTTCAATTAGCTTTCAATTAACTCTAAATTGTCTTCGCACCACCATCCGTGTGCTATTGGCAATGGTTGCCAAAGGGGTTTGCAAACACGTGCGGCGGGTTAGTAGGAAGTAAGGGAATCTATTCTACAGGGATTATATGGGTGGTTGTCAAAATTATGGTCCCTTTTTGGATCCCTATTATAATACGGCACCTAATTCTTAAGGTACCCAAAAAGGGATCATAGTTATGACATCCATATGGGGATTATAAAGGGTTCGCGAAAGGTTGAGCTGACCCTAAACCCTATACCCTAAACCCTTAAGCTTCGCCTTGCAGGCGGCAAAGCAAGCTCTCTGTTGCTGGCAGATGCAATTCTCAACGTAACATGGCATGTTGTGTTCCTAGACCTTTCCTATACCTTCTATTATACCCTAAATACCCACTATTAGGGACCATATACCCGTATTTAAGAGTACAAGGAGGGTCCTGCTTAGTGGATAGGATATGGCCAACTTGCAAGTTGTGGGTGTTGTGCTCGTCGCTAATTGGTACGCAAAAGAGCCAGTGCCAGGAAAGGCGATATGGAACGACCCTCATATGGGGCTTAGAGTTTAGGGGTTCCCTTTTTGAGGCGTCGCATAATGATGGGGGTTATCACAACGAGGGCACCAACAATGATAGGAGTGTATTTGCGATAAATAAGGACACCACGTCATTTCTGGAAACTCCCCACGTTACGCTGCGAACGTTGCTGAACTTTACTTGGCCGGGTTCCATGTACGTCTGCACATTCCTGCACTGTGCAGCTCAACGTATCACTCAGTAGCCTTCACTGTGTGTGATAAGGCAATTGGTCTTAGATTGGATGCGGCCCTCACATGTCGAAACCACAAGCCCTACATGATCCTTGTAGAACCCTTGAAAAGAATCGCTAACATCCCTATTCAGCACGCATACATAAGTCTCTGAGGCCCTTGTTCTGAGGAAAACTACTACCTAGACCCTCCTTCTACCGTCTCTTATACTTATACCCTAAATACCCACTACTAGGGAGCATGTACCCCTATTTAAGGGTACGAGGAGGGTCCTGGTATATGACCCTGCGCAAAGCCCCTGAAACAACCATTGGAAGGATGTGGGCGCGTATTATGGAACCCCGCTACATCTGGCTGCCGGCAATGGCAACGTGCAGATAATGCGCTTTTTGCTGGAGATACCCGGATTGGAGTTTACTTGGAGTGTCAGGGGGACTAGTAATTAGGTTAATAATGTGGATACTTAGGGATTCTAGATAGGTTATAGGGGTCATTGACCTACTTACTAAGTCCCCCTGACCCTCCGAGTAGGGTTCAGGGTGTAGGCTTTAGGATTCGGTGGGGTCCGAAGTCTAGAATCCGACCCTCATCTGAATCTGAACCCTAATGAAGTCCGCAAGTGTTACCTATTTGGATCCCTACTATACCAGGACCCTTCTAATTAGTACATTTTTTTTTGGAGGGGGGGGGAAATACTTACACAAGACATATTAAATTGGAACCCTTGGGGCTCCAGTTCCACAGCCTGAAGGTAGGAATGTTGTGCTTCTGGGCTTCGAGTTTGACATCTGTAGCCATGGTTCTTGGCCGAGGTGTTTGCACGTTTGGTTACTTTACGTTTGGGAATGTAGCAGACTAAATGATTACCAATGTTATTTTCCTATATTCCCTGTATAATGATGGTTTAGGGGTCCAGGGTGCTTCAAATAGGCCTCAAAATCATATTGGTAATTATTTACGCCCCTACACTGCACATGCAACCGGCCACCGCAAGAAATGCGCGTGACGTGACAAAGATCAAGGAATGGCGCGGACAAGAACGCTGTTGACAGAGCTGGAAGCTCGCCCTCTTCATGATGGCTTAGGGTCCTTATAGACCCTAAATACTGTAGGCCCTAAGCCGGAAACTCTACGCATCGGGTCCTGACAGGCATCTTTGGACGTCCCCCAAAATCATGATTCCCTGAACCTACCGGAATTTGTGGACTTCATACGCCAAAAAGGTTTTAGGGGTTTAGGGTGTCCGTAAATCGCGGGCTCCGATAAAGACCTTGATGTACTGAAATCAGTATGGGGACGCCCAGCAAAAGATCCCCCTGATTTTCCAAAGCCCCCTTACCAACATCATGGTCCCAGCGCCCTTGTATAACTACAGTATAGGGTACTTCAAACAGACCTGAACCATGTTGTACATCATTTAGGCCCGTACATTCCACAATCCCTGCAAAAGCCCTTTGTAAACCCAGTGTCTACTTCATTGACCGTTTTCTTTTCCATTTGGTTCTCCATTACTGAGCCCCAAACACGTAAAGCTTAATCCATAAACCCAAATCCCTATAAACCCTATTCTCGAAACCCTAATCCCTGAGCCCTAATCCTTAAGCCCTAACCCTTAATCCCTAAACCCTAAAGCCCGAAGTCCTAAACCCTAAGCCCTACAAGCCCTAAACTCTATTCCCATATAAACCCTCAAGCCAACTCGCAGGGGCACAAAGCCCAGGCGGCACGGCTCTTCACAGCGCCTCCTGCGAGGGCCATCTGGATGCTGTAAGAGCGCTCTTGCAATGGGGTGTCCTGAAACCTAGCAGATCCGTGCTTTTCCGTTTTGTTTTTTCTTCTGGTGTTCTCCTATAGGGGTTTAGGGTTCGGGGCTTGAGGGCTTGGGGTTCCAGATGCAGCACTTTTACTATCCTACCCCCTGGCGTACTACTCCCCGTAGGTTCTACCTAAAGGTTCATGAAGAGGAACTTAGGGAGGGTAGTAGGGGAACCCATGAATTTGGGGATTCAGGCTTTGGGGGGTTCAGGGCTTTAGACAGATCTGGGTTTTGTTTTTTTGGGGGGGGTTGTCGGTTGATGTTTTCGAGTATGGGGCCCCACTTCCCGAATCCTTAGACGCCTTAGGGTTAGTTAAGGGCTTAGAGTAGATCATTCGGGTTATAAAAAAAAGGGTAGATCAGTTGAACACAGTCATGATTTGAGGGGCGCACGGGTCAGTCAGCCTTAGGGTGCAAGTGTGAGGTTGAGTGTAGCTGTAGGCGTGAGATGCGGTGTAAGGTTTTACCCATCCTTGGTAAAGGGTTTAAGGTTTTAGGGTTTAGGGTTTAAAAGGCTTAGGGCTTAAAGTTTTTTTCGTCTGCCAACCCTCTTAAGAAAGCGGGCTCCAAACCGTTGCAGGAATGGTTCGAGCTTATGCAGGAGGGAGGGCTTTTTTAAAGCCTCGGCGAAAGTCCCCCAAACCCTAGCCGCTAAACCAAAAATTCATCCCATTTCCAAAGTGAGATTGGTAAGTATTTCTGGGACCTAAAGAATGAATCGTCACACTTCCTTGCTTCACTGCATGCAAAAAACGCCTCCTTGATGGCGGCTTTATGACTGAAGTTTGTTGTTTAATATTTAGGGCCTAAACGACAGCTGCCCAGAGCGCCCAGTGCACCTTCCTTTAGGAATCTGCCTTAAGTGACCCTCAACCCTAGACCCCTAGACACCTAGGTTTAGGGTTTCGGGTTAGGATTTAGGGCTTAGGGTTTTTCAACTTTAAATCCTGAAGTATTAAATTAAATGCTATCAGGATCCATGTCTTGCTTTAGGGTGTGGTCTTTAATTCAGGGGTATAGGGTTCGCATGGATGCTTTGGGTCTATGCCTTCTCAACCGTAAACCCCAAACGCCAGGCTCGAAACCTCAAACCAGAAACCCCAAACCTTGAAAACCTCAACCCTAAACCCTAAGCCCGAATCCCTAGTGTTCCTCCGAGTAGTCGTGGACTCAAAGTCCACAGCCCAGGAAGGATGTGGCCGACAACGACGGTAAAACTGCCTTGCATCATGCGGCGTCGATGCCTGCCTGCAGTCTACTTGAGCTACAGCCTAAACTCCTAGTATCCCCCTTAGCAACACCAAAAAAAAGTAGTGCCCTATACAATCCCCTATAAAACCCCCTTCAAGGAGTTTAGACCCTAAACCCTAAATCCTAAACCCTGAACCCTAAATCCTAAACCCTAAACCCTATATAGTCCCGTATATAACCCCCTTTTAAGGAGTTTAGACTATAGCTCACTTGGGGTTTGGGGTTTGGGGATTTAAAGAGAGAGGACGGCTTGAGGCATTTCCGCCTTTTCTACCAGAAAGTGAGCAGGCGTCGTCCTTGGCTTGAGCCGGTTTAGGGTTTGGGGTTAAGGTTTAGGGTTTGGGGGTTGGGGTTTAGGGTTTGGGGTTTAGGGTTTGAGGGTTTAGGGTTTAAGGTTTAGGGGGTCGAGGGTTTCGAGTTTCGGTTTTAAGGTTTAGGGTTCGGGTTCTGCCGACGTGAAGTGGTAGTTGAGTACCCCTAATCCACACAACAGCTGTGGGGCAACTTTGGGATTGCAATCATCTCTGCCAGTTTTTCTTTTGAGGTCCCATTCTGGAGCCACAGAATGCCCACAGTCTTCTCTTTTGTTCCTCAAAGTATCCACCTGCTGACTTAGGACCTAAAGCACTTTGCTGTCATTGTCGTGCAAGCTCTTGTGCGTGAGCCCTGAGTCTTACTAAGTTAGGCTCGAAACCGAGGATTCAGGTTCAAGGTGTCTCCCATATGAGCCATAATCTAAACTCCTTAAAAGGGGGTATTATAGCGGATTATATAGGGGACTACTAGAAGGGTTATTGAGGGGGATACTAGGAGTTTAGACTATAGCTCATATTCCCTCAACTTCAGGGCAAGCCACACAAGGGGAGAGGAGAGGCGCGCACAAAACAAGGCAGCAGGCTCCATGAACCCTGAGCCTCTTATTTCCCCAGGATTTGCTTGGCATTTTTAGTAGGGTAGAACCCTAAACAAGTATTGAAAGTTATGATTTTCATTATACGAGTAAGAGCATTACAAACACACCCTTTTGCGCCTAACCCTAAACCCTAAACCCTAAACCCTAAACCCTAAACCGCTTCAGGGTCAGAAGTCCTGGGTTCTAAAGCCGAACTCCCCAAGCTCAAGATTAGGAGTACCATTTTGGGAGTCCCAATACCTGGACC
>CAJNIZ010046588.1:12931-24470 GCA_905231905.1 Symbiodinium pilosum
CCCTGCAAACCCTAAGCCCTAAAGCACGGCTCTAGGAATGGTGAGGTGCCCACCATCAAGTTGCTTTTGGCATCTGGCGCAAGGCAAGGGGTCTAGTGTCTCAATGAGCCATAGTCTTAACGGTTTAGGGTTTAGGGTTTAGGGCTCCTAAATGGGGGTTATATAAGGAATTATATAGGGGGCATACTAAGGGGCATGCTGGAAGTTTAGACAATAGCTGAAACGATGGCCCATATCATGGTTCTTGGCTTCTTGCGTATTAGGGTTTCAGGGCTATACTATATATATATATATTTATTTATTATTGTATAGTACAGCCCTGAAACCCTACTAGTATTAGGGTTTGAGGGCTATACTATGTATGTATATATTTGTTATTGTATAGTAAAGCCCTGAAACCTTAATCCTATTAGTTAATCGTATTAGGGTTTTAGGGCTATACTATTATACGCATATATCATAGTATAGGATATTTCGAAAAGACTTTGAAACGATATTGATCATAATTTATGCCCCCGTCCGCGGGATTCATCCCTCGGGGCCGCTACGCATCTAAAAGGCCCTTCATCTGAATCCATGTTAGGGATCCCTTAAAGGGGGATATATAGGGGTGATATAGGTGTATTATAGGGATATATAGGGTTTAGGGATCCTTGTTTTTCCTTATACTTTTTGTGGCATGGGATTCCTTATATTTATATAAAATGGAACCTGTGTTCTTACTAGGGTAATGTGGGTTAAGTTACACTGATATTTAATCCCCCCCCCGCCCCTAATATGAAATATTACCACCTACGAGGCCTCATTGTGATGGGCTTAAGTAATACTAGGGGTGCTTAATGTTAGCATGGGTGGGTCATATCCTAGTACTACATACTCAGTGAGGGCCCCAAGAATTCCCCTAGTTAACGCGTGTTGGGGGCCCGTACTTCCAACCTCTCGGATTAGCCGCCCTGAGTGGTCAGGTCACCTTAAAACATGTGGCTGATACGAACACCCTAAATGTCTTATACCTTGGAAAAGAGAGAGCATAGCATTCTAACATACTGAGGGCATTGCTGCAGTTTTTCTTTTTGTATGGAACGTAGTAATCTCGTCCCCTACAAGCATAAACAACATCCCCCGCCAGCTAAAACGGAGATAATCGACAGCCCTTCGCAAGGCGCGACATTCCGGACCATGAGGGATACACTGCGGGTCACCACTTCGGAAACTACTGCTTCTATCGCATGGACTCGTTGTTTCCGTGATGCCGAAGCATTCTCCGTGGCAATCGTTGGGGAGTCTTCCATGCCAACGGTGCGTGGTGAGCTAAGACGGCCTGCGTCAAAGGCTCGTCGGAAAACAGCGAAGTTTGCCCAGAGTAGTATGTGCCGCCTGTATTTGTTGAACATGTGGTCACAGCTGGTCCTTGTTTGACGTTCTAGCGCAATCTGATGCTTAATGTACATATAATGTGCTCAAAACAGGGAGCATGACGACTATGTGGACAACCCCCCCACCCCCATCAACAGCACATGTAGTCAGTTGAGAGGACCCGTGCCGGATTTTGAAGCCTGCTCTCAGGGTAACAGGAAGGACACCTAGTCGCGCGTTTACTACATCAGCTATAGTCAACTCATCCGCCTATATTACTCCCCTATATAATCCTGTGTATAGCCCCCTTTACGGGGCTTAGACTGTAGCTCGCCTGAGAGCCTGATAGACGGGCATTTGTAAAGCTGGATGCCTGAATGTAGGGTTTAGGGTTTAGGGTTAGGATCCTTATTCTGGGCTTCCCACCCCGATAAAGTAATCTGCTTCTTTGAGGGACCACACAAAGCGACTTTAGGCTATATTGTAAAGCCTAAGCCCTAAAAACCCTAAACCCCAACCCAACCCTAAGAATTTCGGCATTCCTCCAGTAGTCTGACTTCTCAGATCGTTTAGGGCAATGGGTTTCCAGGTTTCAAGAGGAGACCAGGGCCTGCTTAGGTCCATGTGAGCTATAGGGTAATACCTCAATAATGGAGAATCAAATGGACAAGAAAATGGAAAATGAAATGGAAACTGGGATTATATAGGGTTGAGGGTTTAGGGTTAAGGCTTAAGGGTTTTGAGTCTACACTCCTTAAAGGGGGGTTATATAGGGGATTATATAGGGTAATGCTATAGAGGTTATTAAGGGGTTTAGGATTTAGGTTTTGGGGTCTAGGATTTCGGGTTTTGGATTTAGGGTTTAGGGGTTAGGGTTTAGGATCTAGGGTTTAGGGCGCAGGGATTGCAGTACAGGGTCCTATAGGTTTTAGGACTTAGGATCTAGGATGATGGAGAAGCAGGATAGGTCAGCTCACAACTCCGTCTGCCCATAACTCCGGGGAGGGGGGGGCGGGGCACGCGCGCTTGTTAAGATGAATGCCAGAAAAGGTTTCTGAATGTTTCTCACGAGAAGCATCTTGAGATGACGTAGAACGGTTCGCGTTTGGGGCCAGTTTGAGAAAGTGATCCTGATACACCTGCTGAGTCCAGAACCTGCTTGGTGATGGGGGATATTAGGCTTCAGGGTTTAGGCTCCGACTTGGCAGCAGGTTAAGAATGGGGGAATATATACCCATAACCCCAATCACCTATAGATTTATGGATTATGCCTACCAGCTAACGGGTGATGCTTAATAAGAGCCGAGAAGGTAATTGGGCTGGAAGGTAGGGTTTGGGGTCAGGAGAATTAATCTCCTCCCCCCAATAGTAAAACCCCTACCCTCCTAATATGAAATACTCGCATTATGTGGTATATTATAATATGTTGGGAGTATTTGATTTTTGGGGTGAGGGGTTTAACGTTAGGGGAAGGGGATTAAGCAAGCAGGTTCATACTGGGGACGGCTGGGGTCATGTAAGGCTTATAGGGTTAGGTGGACCCCCCACCCAGTAATAGCGACTATAACGGAGAATGGTGAATATATTCGGGTCCTCTTATATTCCTATTACCAGTATCACGGGGTGAGGGGTCCTCGTACTTATAGGGTCTAAAAATATATTCGCTCAGTACGCCTGACTCTCCCAGTAAAGTCAAGGGAAGAATGGAATCCGCAAGTAGTCCCCATAGAAACCCGCCGCATGGAGTAGGTTCCATTTCCGTTCCCGTGCACTGAAGCCTAAACGCGAAATAGCACAGTACTTTTTCATGTTGCTGTCCATTCCCTCATTGCCTACTAGCCTACTAGCCACTACGAAGCCAACTAGGTACCCGTGGTACCCTTTTTCCACTTTGTGTTTTTAGGGTCTTTGTACTCAAAGAGAACATTGGAAAACGTGTCCTCTCATTATTTAGGGGTTACTGGGGAACCTACCCTAAATCGTAAACCCCTTATTATTATGAGGTTACTGGAGCCTAGCCAAGGAAGCCTCATTGAAAGACTGCACCGTGCACATTTCCGCTTCGGTGAGGCTCCCAAATCATTCTACGGGGCTTAGGGTTTAAGGTCTAGGGAATTTGAATTAAGTTAACATGGTTCTACAGTAACTAGTACGAGCTATAGCCTAAACTCCTAAAGGGGATGATACAGAGGAGTATTACAGGGATTTTTAAGGGAGATACTAGGAGTTCAGAGACTATAGGTCATATGGTTCCCCGTTCTCGTAGCTTAACCCTAAAACCCTGCAGCCCAAGCAGGCTATTGACTATAAGCCGTAGCCCTGCCTGCTGTCTCTTGACCATCCATACCTTGGTAGCTCTAAACAGGTTTAGGACTAGATACCCCTGCCATCAGCATCAATTAGGGTTAGGGTTTAGGTTTTAGGGTTTGGGCTTAGGGTTTAGGGACTTACTAGGTACCCCAGTAGTACACTTTTGC
This sequence comes from Symbiodinium pilosum, assembly GCA_905231905.1. Lineage (NCBI taxonomy): Eukaryota > Dinophyceae > Suessiales > Symbiodiniaceae > Symbiodinium > Symbiodinium pilosum. The sequence goes on from CAJNIZ010046588.1 coordinate 16,765, forward strand.
CATTTTTGATTTTGGGGTTGCCCTATTAAAGCTGAAGAGTAGGAAAAAGGGTACCCATGAACGGGTTACTGGGGAACCTAGACGAAGTCAACACAGGGAAAAACTTAACACACAAGAAGATGGAAATCAAGTGGAAACAGAGGCTATGTAGTGGTTTACATGAATACAGGTCTCCAAAAATGAGGGGTCCCTTTAAAAGGAAGTCCCTAGAGTCAGTAATTTTCTGATTTTAAACACTGAACTCTAAATCCTATGTATGGAAACTCTCACCTGCAAGTCAAAAGTAGCCCAAATACTGGCATCCCTCCCCCAAAGATTAAGCCCTCCCACCCCCTACTATCAGATACTCCCCGTTGTGGTAAATCAAGATAGATTGGGAGTATTGAAACTAAAGGGGGGGTTAAGTATTTGTAGGGGAGGGGATTAAGGGGGTTTAGGGCTTAGCGTGCAGGATTTAGGCCTACATTGTGCCCCAAAGTCTTAACATGTCACATGGGTTGGGCTATTTGGAGCCTTCAGGGGCTCTGCGAGGTTGAGGGTCTATCTTTTAGGGTTACTTGGAGGGTCTGGGGGCTTAGTAAGTAGGTTGGTAACCCCTGTAACCCGTGTAGGACCCCCAGTTATGCCCCTTATTGACCCACTCAACAAGTGCCCTTGACCATCCAAGTAGGGTTTAGGTTGGATACTGACCCCCCTCACTAACAGTTGGGTAATAAAGATAATTTGGTTATATCTAGCCCTTAATAGCCTTAATAGGACCCCTAATATAGACTGTTACTGGGGGGGGGCAGTACCCAAGGTTTAGGGTTTAGGACCCTAAACCCTAGACCCTGCAAAGAGCCAGGGGGCAGCTGGGTTCCTTGCGCTTTTTGCCGATGATCATCGGCAGCAGCTCTACTTTCTACCTGGAGGCATGGGCTTGGTTTCAAAGGATTTGTAGGGGTTTAGGGTTTGGGGTTTAGGCTTTCCCGTTTGGTGTTTAAGGAATTAGGGCTTGGCTTCAAGGGTTTGTAGGGCTTAGGCCCTTTTTGGGTGGTATACTGCATCCTGTACCAAGGCCATAACAAAGTCAAAAGGAGCTACATAGCAGCCCTTGGGTAGGGCTAGGGTTTGGAGTTGAGGGAGAGGGCCAAACTCGAAACCCCAAACCTTAAACTCCAAACCCTAAACCCTAAACCTCAAACCCCTAAACCGCAAACCCCTAAACCTCAAACCCCAACCCTAAACACTAAACCAGGTGCTGAGAAGCTTTAGGACCTGTTGAGTGTGAGAAGATTCAGAGTTTGGTAGGGTTTAGGATTGGTACCCCAGGGTTTAGGGTTTAGGGCCATATCGAATAAACCGTTACATGAAGGTCTTTGGGACCGAGGTAGGGTTTTGAACTAGGGCTTAGGGTTGGGGGTTTAGGTGTGAAGCCCTCCCGCAAAATATCATGGAACACCATCTTGTAGAGGTTGATCATCAGCCATGGGCTGTGTCACTTAAGGCCTATATGCCCCAACCCCCTCATAGCCCTGAACCCGTAAGCACGGATCCTTCAAGCCCTAAAGCCTATAAGCCCTTAACCCTTAAACTTCTAGATGCTAGTATATATACCTTGAGGCCTCGAATTTGGTGCACGGCAGTACGATTTAGGGTTTAATGGGGACGCTATGGGTCCTAAGTGTTCAGGGTTCAGATGGCTTTCTCGGGTTGAAACCATGGGCCCCTAGTATGGGCCCCTAATTCTGGGATCCTTATATACCTGCTATATACCCTATATGCACCCTTAAGGGTCCCTAGAAGCCCCCTGAAAGGCCTAAGGGCCCATAGGGCCCATACTTCTAACCTTAGAGGCTTGGAGTCTGCAGGCTCTGGGAGTCCTTGGGGTTTACAGGGGTTTAATGTCTAGGGTTTGCTTAGATTAGCAGGTGATCTTGTTGGGGCCTAGAGTACAGGCTTTGTGACGTAGGGCGTTGGGTTCAGGGAGTACCCGAAGCCCGACAGCAAGTAGAATAGGTTTTAGGGTTTAGTGCTTAGGGTTTTGGGCTCAGGGCTTGAGGCTTAGGGCTTAAGGATCAGGGTTCAGGGCTTAGGGCTTAGAGTTAATTGAAAAACCTTAATGGGGCATGCAATTCGCCAGGCCCAGAACCCCAAAACCCAAAACTTTGAGCAGGGGAGACAGGGGGAACGCGTCATGGGAACACACGGGTGTATAAACGCAGCTTTAGGGGAGTGAGGTGGCTTAGGACATGTTCTCTATGTCAGGCTTATGCGCAGTGTTCTTTCCTTGGCACTCTCTCAGATGACAGAACACTTACCCAAAATCCACAGCGCGAGGATGTTCATGAATGCATGGGTCTAAACGTGCTGGCTCTTTTAAGGACGACAACCCTTATATTGACAAGACATGACCCAAGATCTTGGCACCCCCCTAAACATAAACCCTAAGCCTCAAAACCCTAAACCTTAAAAGGCACTCCGGCAAAAAGGGACCAGGAAGTTGGCGCACCCATCATACGAGAAGCATGAAAATTACGTAGTTAAGGTTTAGGGTTTCGGGCTGAAACACCGCGCTAAAGCCTAATCAAAACTCCGCGCTGAGCTCGATACCCTACAAACACGGTCTACCTCACTCCTTAATCCCAGACGCAATTTTAATCCCAAAGACCCACATACGCCAAACCTGGATGCTTGAAAGCATAAATGGCTGAGGATTTCCCACTCAAACTTAGGGCTACCTTTTTGGGGATCCCCCATAGTAGCCCTACTATAGACTGCTACTGTGTTTCTGGGTGGGGGCAGTACCCAAACCCCAAACCCTAAACCCTAGCCCCTAACAACAATGTGAACCCTCTGGGCCAGGCCTTCACAGAGGTTCCGGACTCGGAGGCTCAGAGACTTTGTTACTGGAGTGTAGGGTTTAAGGCGCAGGGTCAGACCCTAAACCCTAATCGCTAAACCCTATCCATAACTCCTTGAACGGCACGTTGTTCACTGAGAACTTCCTTTGCCACCTCTCCGCTGGGGACAGCCCCAGGTGCAAGTCTTGCGGTGAAAGGGATATAGTCCCCCGTAAGTAAATGGAATAAGGCGGTGGGTATATCATACTAAGATCTCCATATAACCCATGTTCTATCCACTTAAGGGGGACTACACCATAAACCCCAAACCCGAAACCCTAAATAGAAGTTTCCATAATCCCAATATAACCCCCAGAATCTATCTAATTACGGGGGATTATATCTGTTGTTCCTAGAGTTTGGCGATGTCCGCGTTCCAGAAGACCTGCGAGGGCTTCGCAGGAGCCAGGTTCACCCGATCAGGGGTAGAGCCATAAACATTTGCCAGACCCCCGAAGGGATCTAAAAATTAGATCCCCTAGAACCATATGGAAAATTATATACGGATTATATAGAGGTTATAATGGGTCTTTTTAGGGGGTCTAATTTTTAGATCCTCCCAGGGGTCTGGGTTGCAGTTTACTCTCACTCCATACATACTCCCTACAAGGCCAGAAAGATCCGAATCTGGCCCATAAACCTACTCTAGCGAAAGTCTTAAACCCTAATCCTTACACCCTAAACCTAAACCCCAAACCTAAAACCCTAAACCCCAAGCCCCAAACCCTAAACCCTAAACCAAACCTTGGCGATGCGAAGCCAGGAGGTGAATACGGAAGATGAAGAAGGCCCAAGGCCTAGGCGGGCCACGAACATGCTCCCTTGCTGATTTGAGGGAAGGTTTAGGGGGACCCCTATACCCTATTCGGTTTTGGGGTTTAGGGTTTTAGGGTTTGAGGGTTTAGGGCTGCGGCTTGAAGTTAGAGGGTTTAGGGTCTAGGGCTTTAGGGTTTCACTTTAGAGGTTAGGTGGGGTCTTTTACAACAGGATGCTAGGGGAATGGAGAATCAAATGAAAAAACGAAATGGAAGAGCTGGCTCGTGATTGTTTTTAAGGGTTTGGGGCTAGGATTTGAGTCGCATTTTCTTTGGGGATACTCTGGTCCACAATTGGAGTAAGATTATCTCCGGCAGGGCGCTTACCCTTAAACATGGGATTCCGACATAGTTTCTGCTTAAAAGAAAACAGCCCTTAACCCTAAACCCTAAACCGTGCCTCTTTGGGCTTCCAGCTTAGCTTCCCTGGTGGGCGTTAGCTTCAGGATTCAGGTGTAGGTTCGGCATTGGAGTTTCTTAGAGGGATTTTCTGAACCCTGCAGAGAGCCTTCAGTTCTAGGCGTATACAAGACGGAGGACAGTTTGGACTTGAGGAAATACAGGGTCAGAGTTGATGGATTAAGGGTGATGCGCTATGCGGGATGGGGGGGTGATGTGTAATCCCCTCACCTAATATTGAAACAGGCACTAAGAGGTAATGATCTTCCTCTCGCGGCACACTAGAATGTATAGGGAACCCTAAACCCCAAATCAGTTTAGTGTGGGAGGTGAGCTGGGGTGAACTGTTCAATATTGGCTGGCGGGGATAAGTTCAGAGAGCTAGGGCTTAAGGACAACACAGGGTTGCCTTTGGGTCACGCTTTAAGTCTGGGATTTGCGTGCAAAGCATTTCTTTATGGAAGCTTTTGGAAAATTCGAGGTAAGCAAGAGAATTCTACGGCAATATAATCCTGAGCCTCAAGCCCGAGATCTCCAAACCCTTAACCATATAACCCCCTGAACCCTAACGCTTAAACCCTTAAACCATACTCCCTTAACCCTCACCCCCTGAACTCTAGACTATGCAAAGCCATTTGCTTTATGCTTTAGACCCCGAAATCCTGAAGCATTTCCGCAACCAGTGCTTAGTGTCAAACTTTGACAACAAAGCCTCTACACCCCCTAATTTAGCCCAACATCCCTAAACCCTTGAAACCCTGAAATGTAAACCTGGGGCACTCCCTTCGATAGGTTTGCTTGTAGTCTCGTTCTACATGCTCATATTCTTGATACTGTTGATGAAAGAAAAATCTTTCACCATACAAGTCCCCGAATGTGCAGAAAAATAGCAACGCGCTGGATACCCTACGTAGTCGAAACACCTAGTATCCCCCTTAATAAACCCTGCATTCTGCCCCTGTATAATCCACTTTATAACCCCCTTTAAGGAGTTTAGACCCTAAACCCTAAATCCCCTATATAAAATCCCCTTTCAGGAGTAGCTCTTATGGTTCCTCCAGCAATAACGACTGTTACTGGATGGGCCAGTTTCCAGACCAAATTTTTCAACCCCAGACCGTTTAGGGTTTAGGGTTTTAGGGTTTAGGTTGTTTAGGTTTGAGGGTTGAGGGTTTAGAGTTTAGTAAACAATACCTACGTTTGGCCATCAAGTCTGTAAATAGTATTGGAGGCCTGAATAACTGCAGGATTATAGCCTTTGTACCACTATGTACAAGGTACCCCCGAATCCCCACTCTAGTTACCCTAAACCCTAGACCCTCTTCTTGCCATTAAAAGTCCAAGGTTGAAACACTGAGACCCTAGTATGGGCCCTTAACCCTGGGACACTTATATACCCACCATTACCCTATATGTACCCTGAGGGTCCCTAAAATACCACTAAACAGCCTCAGGGCCCATACTAGGGGCCCATACTTCTACCCTTTCCAAAAAGCCTCTGGACTATCAGTGCAGCCCAGGCTAGCCATGAATTCCACCCTGACCATGGAGGCCATTTTTGGGTTTAGGATTTGGGGTTTAGAGTCTAGGTGACTTATTTCTGCAAAAGGGAGAACTGTAAGTTTTGGAGTCTGTATACTTGATCTTCCTAACAAGTCAGAACCTTTTTGGGCCTGGTGATTGCCATGTTTGTGCCAGTGCTTTTCCAAATGCAGTAAAGCACTGCGATAAGAAATCTTTGCAAACACCACAACTGTTGCTATCGCTGCTATTGTATGGAGGGTTTTAGGGTTCATCACGGACTTGTTGCACCACATTGGGCCCTAAACCCCTAAACACTAAACCCCAAAACCCTAAACCCTAATATTCTGACCAGATTTCGGATACTTAGCATGGAGCAGGATTTCCTCCAGTAAGAAAAGGCCAAGGAATGTTATTCATAAACTCTAAAACGTATAGCCCTCCTTAAGTAGATCGAATATGGGGTAAATGGGGATCTTGTTAAATACGCCCAAGGCCATATTCTATCTACTTGAGGGGACTAAACCCTAAACCCTAAATTGTAGCTTCCATTTTCTTTTCCATTATCCCAATATAACCCTAATATAACTCCCAATATTCTATCTACTTAAGGGGGACCCTAAACTGTGCAAGCCAGGACTTGTGTAGCACTTAGTTAGGACCTCCCACCTTTTTGGATTTGTGTCTCTATGCCTGTGGTACATGACCCCACACTTCAGGAGTAGGACCGTACAGCATTTAAGGTGGCTGATACTGTTTGTTCTGTTACTAGGTCTGGTTGTAGAGTTTAGGCCTCGTGGTTGTTGTTGTGCATTCTTTTCAGTAGTATTCTGGCAGACCAAATAAGACTTCGGCTGTCACTTATCATTTGTATAGCGCAGTTCTTGTTATGATCAAGAAAACAGATTTTACCCAAGTGCCTAGGGGCATTCTTCCGTGCATCTAGGCGTTACTGCCCTGAGCTCAGGCCTAGCAATCTACCCAAGATCATCACCACAATTTCAGCGCCAGAGTTCTTAGGCTCTACCGCAGACCCTACAGACCTTCAGTTTCAGAAGTTTAGGGCTTAGGGACCTTTCACTTACTGGTTCTTAATCAGGAAAAAGGGAAACGTTGTATAGGGATTATATAGGGATTGGATCTCCTTATTCCTTACAAATAAGTTCATGTATGGTTTATTTAACCCGCCTGTCCACTGGATGAGGTCTACCGTTTTCAATATAAGCAAAAAACTTTTTCCCAAATGAACCAACAGATTAACCCTGGATGAACCCTTCACACTGGACACCTGGCATAAGGCAAAATATGACTCCTAAGGCTGCAGCTGTCGCGCATAAAGCAAGGATTCATTCTGAAGGTTCGCAAGATAAAGGTCATTCTGGGCGGCTTAGGGTTTAGGGTAGATCCTCCCTAAACCCTGAACCCTAAACCCTAAGCTCTAAACTGAGCAATTGCGTCTTCTCGCCACTGCCGCTGGTTGGCTCGACCTCGGGGGGTTAGCCGCGAAGCGGCTGTAAAGTCGTCGTACTACAAATTTAAGTCCCTCGCTATCACGGAAGCTTCAATCATGCTCAAAATGTTGAGAAGCAGGGTGTTGGGGCTAGAATTTTAGCCCACTTACTGGAGAGTTCATAGCAGGGAAGCCATACGACTGCAGGTATATGGGCTTAGGGCTTAGGGCAGGGTGTAAGCCCTGATCATCAACCTCGGCCCTTTATAGACCCTAAATCCTAAACTCTATAGATCCTGAACCCTAAGCCCTAAAGCTAAGAATCCTTTTGACCCTGAACCCTTAACCTTTGAAATCCGAAAAGCCCTACGTACGCCTAAGTCCTATCACCGCTATACGCCCTAAACCTTAACCCCAAATTTAAATCCTGAAGCCTAAGCTATAAACCCTAAGCCCTAAATTGTATCAACCCTGTAAACTCTAGACCTATCAACCTTACAAACCCTTAACCCCTTAACCGCGCAGCATGTGCCCTAAACCCTTACAAACCCCGAAACCTAAACCCCAAACCCTAGACCCGAAGCTGTAAACCCAAAACCCTAAAAACGCCCTAATCTCTACCCTAAACCCTATACCCTA
>CAJNIZ010046588.1:29028-39642 GCA_905231905.1 Symbiodinium pilosum
GAGTTTTGACCATAGCTCATATGAGGATGATAGTTTTTTTGTGGCAATTTACGTGTAGTTCTTTTTATGGAAGCTCCCCAGTGCTATACATGCAGCCTTAAGAACCGAAGCTTCCCAATTCAAATCCTAAACCCTTCGCCCTAAATGGTTACTCGGTGTTTTACATCCGGGTTTAGAGATCAGGGTTTGCGGTCGGACTTAATGCGAGACTACAGTATGCAGGGCCGTACAAATTCGAGTAAATAGCTTTGCAGCATGGACCCATGCCGCCAGGCTCTTGACAGATTGCCCACAATCCTTCGTGTTGCTTTTGTGCAGTACGGTTGTAGGATGCCAACCTGTGATCCGCATCATACCTCTCCGCCCCTCATGTACATCATCCATACTCCGCAATATCCCCATAGCCCACAAAATGCCTCACTGCTCAATCTCAAATGGGAACGCATGAAGCACTTTGGAGGACAACGCCGGCCATCAACATCCAGCACCTGGGTGCTTGTTGAACAGCATGTCGCGTTTGATATGGGAGGTTGTCAAAATTATGGTCCCTTTTGGGGTACCCTAGATATTAGGTGCCGTATTATAATAGGGCTCCAAAAAGGGACCATAATTTTGACAACCACCCATATGTGTAGTGAAACTTCTACAGGTTCAAGATAAGCATCTTGTTTAGTGACTCCAACACCCCGGCATCCTAACAATCCCTACAGCCTACTCCGTGAACCCCCCAAACCCTAAACCCTAAACCCTAAATGCCGCATGTCAAGAGTCTTGATTCAACTCCCTCCTTCTGCAGGGGGGCTGGGGATTGAATGTAGGCATAAATTGGAGGGTCAGGGGACTTAGTAAGTAGGTAAATAATCCCAATGACTCATATAGTAAACCCAGTTATCCCCCTTATTAAACCGCTTACTAAGTCCCCCTGACCCTCCAAGTAGTACTTATGAGAGTAAGTTCCCCTGAAGTAGATAGAACAGGTAGTTTCCGAATACTACATAGGGAATGTTCTCGAGACCCAGTCCCTAAACCCTAAACCCTGAACCCTAAACCTTAAACCCTAAACCCCAAACCCCTAAACCCTAAACCTTAAGCCTTAAACCCGGCAAGGCAAGTCCACTTCGGGTCAGATGACGGATCGCAACTAAGTGGCAACACACGTCATGCAGGGTTTAGGGTTTAGGAGGGCGCTTAGGGTTTAGGGTTTAGGGTTTGGGAGGGCGAAGAGGATTATGGGGTGTGTGGGTCCCTCCAAAAGATGAGTTCGCGGGTCATACCCTGTGGGGTTGTAGGGTTTGGGGGTTGCAGGGTTGTGGGTTTAGGGGTAAACCCTAAACCCTAAACCCTGATTTAGGGCTGAGGGTTGTGGGGTGTTTGCCTTTGGTCTTTCGGATTTCTCCTCACTGGTTGGTGAACTTTGGGAAGCAGCGAAGACTGGTTGTATGACTCTAAACCCTACACCCCAATCGTAAATCCTAAACCCTAAGTCCTACGCCCTAAATCCTAAACCCTGAATGAATCCTAAACTCTGATGTTCATCGCGCACTCAGGGGGCCTACTTTAGGAACCTCACCTCAGGTAGTCTGGGTCCACCTTTGGTTTTAGGTTTTAGGGTTTATCTGGTTCCCGTCTCTGCCTAGGAGGCCAGTAGCCCCAGAATCATGGTTTGCCTTCCCTTGAATTCCAATCACTTTGGGATAAAGCAGCCTATTGATTTCGGAAACCGGATTTTCTAGGTGCCACTGCGAAAGCACTCTTGGCTGTTTATGGCTTGTGGCTTTTCAAGTCAAGGATCTTTAGGCTACTAAACGCTTAGGTGGAGAAACGGTTTAGGGTAAAGGGTTAACCTAAACTTTAAACCCTGAACGCTCAACGAACACTGCCTGCCCTAGGACACGATCATTGCACTGTGGAATTCTGCAAGCGACCCCAATACCCGTTAGGCTTGTGACTAAGGTTCAGCCAAGGAAGACATCTTAAATCATACTGTGGATGGAGGAAATCTTGCACCGCCTTATGTATGCCTGCCACTGGCAATCAGAGTACTTTGGGGATTCTAAGTGGTACAAGATTTCCTCCATCCACTGTATGAGGAATCCGAATTTTCGTTAAGGTTTATTTCCCACTTCAGGTGCTTTGGGCGCTCAGGGTTCATGACCCCTGAAAAAGTACTATCAATGAACCGTAAACCTGACCTATTTGCTGGACGGTTGATACTTGTTTATACCCCTGAACCCTCAACCCTAAGACCCCAACCGCGAGACCCTAGACCCTGACACGCTAAACCCTTTACATCCTCAGCGTCCGAAATAATAATGGTAATAGTAATAGTAATACGAATAACAGTAACAATAATACTAGTAATAGTAAGGTTTTGGGTTGGTTGAGCACTACCTTGTTTTTGACTCTCAAAACCTGCTGTTCTCTCGGGAATTTGTTGCAGTTCCTGCTGTTGTGGGTCCTCCTTTGTGGGATTGCGCGGGGCAAGGATTCTGTTATGTTGGACGGGCTTCTAGAAGGGAGACAAATTTTAGAAGTCCCCACGTGATACTTTGCCAAAATCATGACGATGCCAGGCACACATTTTTCTGCAGTGTCCGACGCACCTGATCCTGCCTGTGTGAACTGGTTGCAAAGTATTGCTCAGAAATTCAAGATGTGCTGAGCTTAGGGTCTACGCCCTCATGATGCAAAACGGAACCCTGGTGTGGCGATTTCAGACAGGCCCAGCATCAATTGCGCAGTCTCCTTCAGGAAACGGTTAGGGTTGCGGGTGGAAGGTTCAGAGTCTTGGAGGAACCTTTAGAGAGGATTTTGTAAAGCATGTTGGGCTGCTGCGTTACCTGTCCTTTCTGACGTGCTCGAGGGCAAAATCAGGATTTCTCTCTGGGACTCCTAGCATTTCAGGAGCCATTTATGAGGTCCATTGGGTTATATTGGGGTTATATTAGGGTTATGTTGGGGTGATAATAGGGTTATATTGGGGTGATATTAGGGTTATCCGAGCTGTTCTCAGAAACTCCCCATGGTTCGACAGACAAAGATAAGGCGATTGAGGAAATGAGAAGGTGGCGTGGGAGATTCATTGAAAGGTTTAGGGTTCAAGTTTCCGAGTTCCACTTTGCCACTTTGGGTCTGAATCAGGGTGTAGGGTTGCAGGGTTTCGTTGTAGACTTGAACTGTGGGCCTATATTTTGCATACATTCGCCTACCAACAAAGTCTGCAAGCCAACGCCATGGCAAAGCACACTTGTCAAGGGTATACAGCTGGTGCCCCTGAGGTTGCTCCACTAGTCCCCATAGACCCGAAACCCTAAACTAAACCCTCATGTCCCTAAACCCTGAAACTCAAGGTTATGAGGTTGGTACATGCGGTCTAGGGTTTAGGGTTGTACCCCTGGGTTTAAGGATTCCTTTTTGTTAAGGATTCCTTCTTTTTTTAAGGAGCCCTGGCGGACTACATTGGTTCATAGAGGCTACAGTCAGTATTTCCTATGTCATTCTTGGACATGGGCTTTGCTTCGGAGGATTATACTACACTACCAAAGAGACCCGTATGTCCACACCCTAAACCCCAAACCCTAAACCCTAAACCCCAAACCATGAACCCTGAAACCTAAAACCTAAACCCGAATGGTCCTTTGGTAATCCAAATCTTGACAGTAGCTCACGGTGGGGTCGTTTGGGGAAGCCACGTGTAGTAGGGTTTAGGGTTTAGGACTTTAGGGTGTAGGGTTAGACTTGGGGCTGGGTAGGTACATTCATATACTGCACCTTAAACTCTAAAACGCTCATTTGTATTCAGTTTTTGTTGCCTGCAGGGTTCCTGTTTCTGTGGTGCAGTCCGTGAAGTTTGTCTTTGCTTCTGTGCCTTCTCTACAGCAAGCCCTCCTGGCGGTCCTTAAGGGCACCCCTCAAATTACCTACTACAGGGGCCTAGTTAGCTTCCAGTATTGTAATCCTAAATTCCGTACAGAACTCTGCGACAAACAGCGCCCCAAATGACACTGCACATTATCTGCGCCCCCACATGATGACCAAACCCGCCATCATGCGCTTCCTTCACTGTTTTTCTTACTGGGAATAATGGGAGTATTTTATGTAGGGATTACATAGGGATTATACCCTAAACCCTACATAGGGATTCGATAATCATCTTCCCTTATTCCCAAGTTTTACGTGGAGGTGGTCCTGTCCGATGTTCGCCGCTAATTACTGACAACAATGCCGCCTGACTCAACGCGGTTTAGGGTTCAGGGGTTTTAGGATTCTGGGGTTTTGCGATTCTGGGTTGAGGGTCTAGATGTGATGGACAGGTCGAAGCGAGTAGCAAAGGGGCGAATGGGCGTAGGGTTACAGATAGCGAGGGGCCATGAAGGCTGTAAATGAGGGTCCCTTTGGTTACTTAATATAAATATAGTCCCGAAAGAATTCCCAGGTAGCCATACAGCTCCGTTTGCATTTCATTTTCCAATTTCTTTTGCGATTGACTCTCCTGAATTATGTCAATGTGGGAAATGTCGACTCTAGCTCATATAGGAAGCAGGAATTAATTCCGTGGCAAATTTGGAGGGGTTGGGTTGGGTTGAAGTGAAGTTTAGGGGTTCTGGCTTTGAGGTTTAGGGGACGTTTCACCGCTACAGATCCTAAACCTTCAGCCCAAAGTTTATTATAAGCTCAAGGCTTAGGCGCCGGCTTGGGGCCTGAGGGTTCTGGCTTGCTATTCGTATTTTGGCAGTTGTTAGTACGACTACTATTATTATTGTTATTGCTTGTTATCATCATTTTTTATGTTTATTTCTGATTATTCTTCATTTTTCCGCTATTCTATGTTGATTTCTATCATTATCATTGCTATCATACTTCTATTCTTAGACATGATTGCTAGTACAGGAAAGGGTTTAGGGTTTTCCGCGTTCCGCCGCGCGACGGCTGGAGGCGAAACGGAGGCATGCGCGGAGATTCCAACAACCAGACCTGGTGTTTCTTTTTTCCTTCCTTCCCTGTGCTTTGGCAGACATCCGCCAAATTGGCTTACTTCTTGCGTTGCAGGCTTTGCTCCTGATCAAGGCATTGCTGTTCTTGGCTCTGGCTCCTTCATTTTGCACCTCTAAACCCTAAACCTTAAACCTAAACCCCTGACCCCCTGCGGTTCAGGGTTTAGGGTTAACCCTTGAACCCCAAACCCCTGAACCCCTAAGCCCCTGAACCCCTAAACCCTAAAGCGTATCTTGCAGGGAAACTTGTTTTTGGGAGGTGTTAGAGGAGGGCTCCAAAACCCTAATTAGTCCATGAAGCCTTAACACCCCAAGATTCCATAGGGTCCTATATGAGCTATAATCCAAACTCCTTAAGGGGGGCTGTATAGGGGATTATATAGGGGACTAGTACAGGGGTTATTAAGGGGGACACTAGGAGTTTAGACTATAGCTCATATAGTCCTATATAGTAGGGTTTAGGGTTTAGGGTCCTATATAGTCCTCATATAAGCCTGGATGATCCGTTGGTGACCCTTCACAATCCCTACATAACCCTGTACGATTCCTCTGCACAAGGAGCCCTTAAACCGCAGTTGGAGGCTCCTGAACTTTCAGACACGCAACATCTCCTAGAAGCCCTACAAAATCTTACAAAGCCAATAAACACGACCTTGGGATGTGGGAGGGGGAAGATTTCCCCAAATTGAAGGTCCTTTTAGGGGGCTTGCCTATGATAAGCATTATGGTGTGTGGGGTGTATATTGGGTTCCCCCTAGTTATGCTAACTACCATTTCCGTAGCATTTGAGTCCGCAGATCTTCCATTCTACCAAGGTACACTTCGGATCTGACGATGGCAAGTTCTATGCCGCCGCTGGTTTCAAAGACGTGGCTTTGGGGGTTTAGGATCTACCGGTAACTCCTGTTGAACTCCTGTTGCCTACGGATCCAAAATACGTTGTAAGTAAACGGTTAAGACTATGAACAATATCTGCAGATATGTATATATATATATATGCTACCATATATATATATATTGGGGCTTTGGGGGGGGCGTGCTGTCTGTGGTCTATTGGGCCAGGTTTCGCATATGGGGTGCCGTTGGCGTTGCGGGGCCAGTAGTTGGTAAGAGAAAGGCTTCGTGTAACAACCGGGGAAGCGATAAGAGAAGCCAGTCAAAGGCTTCTTACTGGGCTGCTGTTGAGGAACATAAATTAAGCTACTATAGTAAGGATACCCTATCATTTACTACGTACCCAATACAAGTTCCTTATAAAGGCAAGCCACCCTAATCATTTGAACGTCCTTTGTTCCTCACATTGGCACAAAGAATACCTTGTCTAACCAAACAAAGAGCAGTTGCCGTTATGTGCACGTGCAAACATACTGGAGATACCATGTGCTCCACTTCGTACCTACCTTTGTGCTTAAGCACAGTGCTCTCCCTCTCCCTCTTTTCTCGCTCTCTCTCTCTCTCTCTCTCTTCCCCTCTCCCCCTCTCTCTCTCTCTCTCCCTCTCTCGCTCTCTCTGTCTTTCTCTCTCTCCCTCTATCCCTCCCTGTCTCTCTTTCTCTCTCTCCCTCTCACATTCTCTCACGATCTCTCTCATTCTCTTTCACACTGCCAGACTACTTGATAAGGGCCCTGGCCTCACACAAATACAGGCATGCACGCGGATGAATGTTTGACATACCACACTTACGTGCAGCTCTAGCTACCTGTCCTCCAGAGCTGTTTTGCTCCCTTACACCTTGCCTGGCCTGGCCTCTAAACCTTGACCTCTACACCCTAAACTCTAAACCGTAAACTCTTTAACCCTAAACCCTAAACTCTAGACCCTAAGCCCCCGACCAGGTCCAGGCCCGAAGTGGAGTGAAGCAGCATCTCAGCCTGTTCAGAGCATATGGGCTTTGCGGGATTTGGGGCCCAGGGCTTAGGATTTAGGGTTCAGGGTTTAGGGTTTCGGGAGGTTGTGAGTCAGGGTTTAGGATCTAGGATTTAGGGCTTGGGGTTGTGGGTTAGGGTCTGGGGTTTGAGAGAGAGAGAGAGAGAGAGAAAGAAAGAAAGAAGGGCTTCCTGCAACCCCAATCCCCTACGGCTTGATAGTTTATACCGAGTAATACGCGGTGTAACTTGTACTAAGATGTATGTAAGTGGGGTTACAAGTTGAGGTTGTGAGTAAAGGATTATAGTCCCCCTCAAGTAGGTAATATGGCTTTGGGTATATTATAATAAGATCCCCATGTACCCATGTACACCATATTCTATGTACTGAAGGGGGACTATAGGTTTTGGGGCTGGTGTGTTTACACGACCCCCCAAGCCGCGTCTTCATAGGGGCCTTTGAGCCAAGAAGCCTTCCCTGAGGCTGTGTAGTGCCGGGAAAGGCTACTCGATGGATTTGAGGTACGGTACGATGCCAGGTTAGGGTTTGGGAGGTTTTGGGGTTTAGGGTTTAGGGCTACCTAAAGATTGGAGCTTCCCCGTTATTACTCAAGTAGTCCTAAGATACCAATAAGGAATATGACGTATAGGGATTCACACTTATAACCTTACACCCTACACCCCTAAACCCTATAGACCCAAGGGTGCCCTTAAACCCTACCACTTGTATTCTTCATCTCAAAGCGCTTTGTAACTAAACCCTAAACCCAAAAGGTCCATGTAGGTATAGGATCTACACTTAGGTCCCAAAGGGTTCCCATATACCTACTTTAAGGCCCAAGTATATCCCAGATCCCTACATGGACCCTTTTGGAAACCCTACACCCTAAACCCTAATCCCTGAACCCTAATCCCTGAACCATGGACCCTTTGGGAAACCCTGCACCCTGAACCTTCGAGGTGGGAGTTGGATGTCGGATCTCCCGTCCGAACGACGCCTCTCTACAATAGCCTGCTGCTGGCCTTTGAAATATGCTGGGGTCCATCTCAGGGTTTAGGGTTTAGGGTGTAGAGTCCCAAACAATAATAGAAGAGTAGTTATATATTCATAGCAATGGTAATAGCTGTAAGAAGAATAATAACAATAAGAGTAGTAATAGTAAGGTTTTGGGTTGGTCCAGAGGTTTCGGGTTTGGAGTGTGAGGGTTTAGAGTTTTTGGAGAAAGGGGCCAGGGGTTTAGAGCTGCAGGGTTCAGAGCTTACGCTTATCCTTTGGAATGCACTTCTGTAGCATGCTGTCTCTTCTTTGGGGTGTATACATTCCTAGTATCAGAGCAGACCATAGCTGGCACACCAAATCCTAAAAGCTACGCCGTGACACCTAAACTCAAGTCTTCACCTTACCTGGACTCTGGATGTCCTTCCTTTTCATGGGGTTCTGTCTCACATATTTAAAGGGGTATCTCCAAAATCCCGCGCCCAGGCTTTCGTATGTATACTTTGGCACGGGCAACGGCACTTTCTATGCTGTGAATAGCATCGATGGCAAGAAGGCTTCCGCGTGGAGCTCTTCTTTGGAGTGTTGGGGTGACCTTGGCCCTACTGAACCCACCGTTCTGAGGGTTGTGCTCTCTATTCTTAAACCCTACATCCTAAAGCCGAAATCCTAAACCCCAAACCCTTAAGTATCCAAGAGTTGAGGGTACCGCAGGGTCCAGGCCGGCCTTGGGGAAGAAGGGCTAGGGTTTAGGGATGTTTAGGGTTTAATGTGTAGGTTTGGGTTCAGGATTTAGGGCTTAGGGTGGGGGTTCAGGGTTCAGGTCTGGATTCAGGGTTTAGGGTTTAGGTTTGGGTTCAGGTTTTAGGGTTTAAACATTCTACATAGCTTGAATTGGAGGATTCCTAAAATTAGGGGTAGTTTTCTGGGTGGCTCCATAATCAAGATGATACCATGTGGGGGTCTATATCGGGTTCCTCCTGTTTTGCTGTTTTGGGATACTACCGATTGATGTCGGCCCCTGACTCATCAATCCCTGCAATCACTGAAGGTTTTGGACCCGAACCTGCAACCCCCCCCCCCCCCTCGCACAGTCATGACTACCCTGAACGCTAAACCCTAGGGATTACGAAGCTCCACTTCTTAGTCAGGGTCTTTGGTTCCCAGCCGCTTAACATCTTCAATCTCATGTTTTCAATCAAGGCGTGGGCGTTCGTGAATCATGTGGCCCGCATTCTTTCAAAACATGCATCGAGAGCTTCTTTCAATGAGACCTCGAAGCCTCACACACCCTAAGGATCCTAAGCATCTACCCATGGAGAATCACATGGAACATACCCTGAACCCTGAACCATCATGAGCTACAAGCTGAGCTTCTATAGGGTCAAATTGTATAGGGCAGCGACGTGAAAACGGAAACTCGCACAAAACCCGCTTAATATTCCCGACCTGAACCCTATACATGTTGTATACACCCCAAACCCCAGACCCGTAAACATGGGTTATTAGCGGCTTAGGGTTTAGGGTAGCATCTTTGGGGAAGTCTGTTTTGTCCTGGACGTCTCGCGCCTGCGGGCTTTCCAAGGCCCTGCGGAAGGCTTGGTGTCAGGGCTTCGGGTTTAGTAATCCTCGCAGGGTCTAAAGGGGTTTAGGGTCCCTAATGATACCCCAACCCAGCCGCTAAACCCTAAACCCTAAACCATTATAGATCAGCGACAGATATAAAAGGAGTCTACTGGGAACCACAAGCAGGGAACCCCAAGAATGTAGCAGGAATGTACTAAGCCCTAATCCCTAAAACCCAAAACCCTAAAACACAAAAGCCCTAAACCCCAAAACCCCAAAACAAAGAACCCTAAACCTAACGTCTAAGCTCCGCCTTACGCCCGCGCAGATGTGGCAGTTCAACACAGATGGGGCCATCTATTCTTCTCCAGCTCCTTGCTGGGCTCTGGCCTCCTAGACCAGTATGGACTATTAGATCCACCATGGGCTCTTAGACCCTAAAGTTCCCTTTTAGGACCCTAGGGTTTAGGGTTGAGGGTTTAGGGTTTAGGGTATTAGACCCTAAAATTCCCTATTAGGACCCTATTAAGGGTAGATTAAGGTACCCTTAAGGTCTAATAGCCCATAGTGGGACCCCTATATCCTACCCAGTTTAGGATGTTACGGTTTAGGGTTCTAGGGTTTAGGGTTTTAGGTTTTAGGGTTCCAGGGTTCTAGGGTTTTAGGGTTCTAGGGTTCTAGGGTTTAGGGTTTTAGGGTTTAGGGCTTAAGATACCCTACCCCTTCCACTATGGGCTAGTATACCTCATAGGGCCCTAAATCTGCGCTTATGAAGGTATCAATAGGGTATTCTAGGACTTAACAGCCCTTACTGGTTTGTTAGGGTCCCAGTTTTTGTATATAGAAGAAGATACTAGACATGAAGTCAGGTATCCATCGCAGGGGCAGGGCTTGGGGGTCTAGGTGAGCGGCTTTGGGTTCAGCAGAGGGCTTTAATTTAACCCTCAACCCCTATACCCTAAACCCCAACATTACGAAAACACAAGAAAAAAAGCCGAACCCTTGAAAAGCCCAGCCCTAAAAACGCCGATCCCTAAACCAACCCTACAACCCTAAACCCCCAAACAGGTCTTTGGTTCATGGTGGGACTCTTTCCGGTAGAATCCACTTGGAGCTACAAGGTGGCTATAACCCCAATATGAATGGTGCTTAGGGTTTAGAGTTGAGGGTTCAGGGTCTAGGGCTTAGGGTT
>CAJNIZ010046589.1:10709-25289 GCA_905231905.1 Symbiodinium pilosum
AGGGTTTAGGGCTTCAGGTTTGAGATCTTCTGAAGGGTTCAGGGTCTGGAGTCTTGTAGCTCAGCTGGATGCTTCGTTCTAAAATGTTTCTGGCTTCAGTGGCAGTTGAGGCAGTGAAGTTCTTGAGATTAGAACTTGGGTCTTTTGGGCGAGGTTTGAGGAAAAAGGGCTGAAGAGCTTTAGCATTTAGCGCAATTTCGGGTGGGAAATGTTGAGCTAGGGTTTGGGTGGTTGCACATCTATTGGGGATTCGCATCTTTAATGGAGAAAAGACCGTGATTCATCCTAAACCCTAAACGCTCAACCCTACACCAGCCCCACTGTGGCTCAAACCTTGGGGTTAGGGGCTTAGGCTATCAAGGGTCTAGGAAAACCTTGAACCCTCAAAACCTCAACACCAAACCCAAGAAACCCGAAACCCTCTAAACCCTACACCACTAACCCTAAACCCACTAAACCCTAAATCTTGAGACCCAAAGACGCATCCACTTCTGAGAATGAAGCACCAGGGGCTCACTTGACAAGTCCTCTGAGTTTCTGCAATAATTACGAAGGATTTAGATGAGCAACTACCCAGGGTTCAGGGCTTAGGGTTTGGAGCTTTTGGAGGGTTTAGGGCTTAGGGTTTGCAGGGTTTGGAAGATTTGGAGGGCTTAGGGCTAGAGGGTTACGGGTTTGGCTTTGGAAGCCCTTCAAGGTTTGAGAGCTGTCCATGAGCCTGCCAGTCTGCCCTGAGCCCCTGCACTGAGTCCATGACGCTCAGCAGCACGTTGGTGGTGTTGCAGAAGGCCTTTGCACTAACCCTAAATCGTGAGGGCAGCCTAGGGGGTTTCGTTGTTGCAGTGGATGCTTCAAAGCTGTTGCGAGACGGCAAGCCTCTGATCCCTTTCCAGTCTGCCTGGAAGGAATGGAAGAGCCATTTGAAAAGCACATGGTGGGATAAATGGCAACTGGGGGGTTCTAGGGTTTCTTGCTGTTTGGGCGTTAGGGCTTTCGTGCTGGTTGTAAGTACGGAACGCAGGAGTGGATCCCTACAATTCCCCCTGTACAAGCCTCCAAACTGCACTTGTTTCCCTGATCTTTTCCGTGTCTCTGCTGACAACGAGCAAAATAATCTTTGTCTGAAGTCGACCACCATTGAAGATATGGTGGGTTGTCAAACTGGTGGTCCCTTCTTCAGTACCCCGGGTTTTGGCATTCGAACGGCTACCCAGAAGCTGCCAAATTTTGACAACAATAAACCCTGAGCCCTAAGCATATAGTCGCCCTCAAGTAGATAGAATAATATGGCTTCGGGTATACTATAATAAGATCCAAATGAACCCCATATTCTATCTACTTCAAGGGGACTATACATTAGAAACAATCCCAAGACATCACAGCGCAATCCCTTGAAGCGACTGCCTGCGCGGACCCCTCAACCCGAACTCCTAGGGGTTAAATCACATGTTACATTAGGGGTTCTGTTTAGGTTATATTAAGGGCTACATTGGGGATCATAATTATTAGGGTTATGTAGGGGTTATATTAGGGTTTATGTACTAGGGTTATACTAGAGTTATATAGGGGTCATATCAGAGGTTGTATTGGGGTTATATTGGGGCAAAAGCATGGAGAACTACCAATGCTGTTCCTTAAAACTCTTCTACAACTATGAAATAATGCACCTCCAAACCCTCTTCTAATGGATTACTTAAGCCTCTACATTAGCACAACCCCCATAAATCCCAGCTTGCATATCATCCTCCAGGATCTTTTCCACTTGATTTCTCCCTTACATCCTGAACGCCAAACTCTGATCCCTAAACCCCAAACGCCCCAAACCCCCCAACCCAATTTTTTTCCTCTGAACCTAGAATTCCACAGAATTGTGCTGCCAGGAGGCTGATACTGGAGCCAATCCTCTGAGCCACTCTCCAAACGAAAAAATTTCCAGGAGGGGAGTAAGCAGGTGGGTACTCTATCGGGGTTTGTGAAGTGGGCGGGGGTGGGGGACCCATGGGTTTGGAACTTATGCAAGCCACGCGTTCAGGGTGTCTAGGGTTCAGGCCAGTTTTGAGTTGAGTGCCCTGTTAGCGGTTCGTCAGTATTTCATTGCTCCCCTTCGCTTCCGTTCCTGCTTGCAGACCTGCAACCTCCATACGGCAGGAGAGCACCCACCAATACTATCACCATCATCACCAGCAGTACCGCCGCTAACGCCTGCGGCACCACCAGCACCTGCACCAGCATCAGCATCACCACAACATCGACACGCATCAACGCATCAATGCTGACCCATGAATCACAGAAAGATCGCTGAAAGGCCACGACGCAAGAGTTGCTCTTTCTAAACACAGTCCCTCCCTACTGCAAGGCAAACCAGGCTCGGGCAAAATGACCCCTTGACACATCTGACATTCTGAAATTGCAACGTCAACCCTGCTAAACTTCCATGTGCGAAGTTGCAAAGCTTCATAGGCCCCATGCAACCGCGCAGATCGCAATCTGAATTGTCCAAGCTTCCTAAAACGAAGAGAAGCTTCCGCAGCATGCCTTAACGTGAAGCAAAAACAACAGAGTGAAATAGCCCAGGGTTCGAGGTGTGTGTCTGTTAAGCAAGGTAAAGTACCACAACGAAACGGAGAACCAAGTGGAAAGAACATGGGCAATGAAATGACATATGACCATGTAAAAAGGTTGTAGGGGTCCTCAGTTTTGATCATGTAGGGATCATTTTTAGAAACTCCCATAGACCCTCCAAAGCATAACCACACACATTATGCGGTCCACCTTCCCCCAAAAGAGCTAAAACCTAAGCAATTTCATTCTATCCTTACAAAACCCCATATATCCCGAGCCCAGAGAATGAGCGAGAAACTCGAACACTACTAGGTACATTATTTCGGGTGGACGGTTTTGAAGATTTGGGCTTCAGAGATTAGGGTCATGGGGATTGGGGTTATACCGATTCAGATTGATTCAGTGCTCCGGGATTTCTGTATATCAAGTCTCTCCTTTTTGCAGCGCTTCGGGCGGTTGTCCAATAATTTTACTTTTGGGTTGAACCAAGATCTACTTACCCTAAGCCCAAAACCCCTTTACTCTAAACCCCAAACCCTTGCGTTTTGTTAGCACGCCACGAAGGAATCAAAAACGGGAAGTAGTGTAGGGTTTATGATTGGCTTTTGCGATCTGATATTACGTGCCCCCCTACCCCCCTACTCCAAAATCAAGTCTACTAACGCTCTGACCAGGCCAAATTTGCGGTGTATTCAGGGCAAGGGGAGTAAGGGGTGAGTTGTAGCATCAGATCCCAAAATGGAAATAGTCATGGTGTTAATTGCGCTGGCTCATACAAATTGAAGGTCTTGGGTGTCCTACGAGTTACAATCAGTAGCCAAAAGAAACATCAAGCTGTTCGGATGGGTCTAAAGTCAGCTAAGCTACCCAGAAACCACATGAGCCATTGTCCAAGGTCCTTGTATCCCCCCTCCTATGAAGGGGTAGACTATAGCTCACACTCAGAAAGACAGTGGAACTTCTCCCAAAAATAGAACCCCTCATAGGAACCCCCCAAATCCTCCTATAATCACTACACATATATATATATAACATGTAATTCTGTCCCCCGGGGCGCCTATGGTACCCCTGTTTTTGAAAAAAATGCCCATGTTTGTCGCGATGAGTTGCAGCAGGAGGGCTAAAAGCTTCTGATCCCCAGCATGAAGCCCGCTCGGCAGTGGCCGCATCCGCAAAAAATAGTGGTGTCAAAGGGTAAGGGTTTAGGGTTCAGGGTTTAGAGTTCAGGGTTTAGGGTTCAGGGTTTAGGGTTTCAGGTTTAGGGTTCAGGGTTTAGGTTAAGGGCTACGCCTTGGAGTGAAATGTACAGGACCACATCACATCATTTCATGCTTGTAAAGATCCTTGCATCGTGCAGCAAAATGCAGCTCTCATCATGTCACCTGCAACTTTCTGGTTTTCAGCAGAGAATGTAGGAATGGATCCTTGTAGTAGCCAAAACCCTAATCGCTAAACCCTAAGCCCTAAACCCCTGGGTTACTAGTTAGCCCCCTTTGAGAAGTTTAGACTGTAGCTCATATGCCCACTATAACCCCTAAACCCAAAAAAAAAACCTAAACCCTGAAACCTAAACCCTAAACTAGTTTGAGGCAAGGCACCTCCTGCACGCATGGCGGAGGCTAGCTAGCACTCCTATACGACCCTAGTCTGAGCCGCTCCCAGCTGCCGAAGGGCTTAGGGCTTAGGGCTTAGAGTTTAGGGTTTATGGTTAAGGGTTTAAGGACTCCTGAAGCCTTTGAGCGGTCATTTTGGTAGTTTGTCGGGTGTATGAGACCCGACTTTCTGTAGTTTTGGAAGGTTGTCGAAAGTACGATACTCAATTTGTTGGGTACCCATCGTAGTTTAACCACCGCCCATTTAGAAGACTTGCAACAGAAGTCAGATATGGGTTGTCCGCCTAGGCTGATATACTGACTTCGATCCGCAAAGTAAAACTTTTCTGACTTTATCCGGTTCAAGTCGATCACATTCCGACAGAACTGCAGGATCGCCAATGAGGGCTCAGAGTCGGAATCCTACAGTCCAAATCTTAAAAAAAAAACATGTATCCTGCGCACAGCAGCGTGGCAGAAAAAATGCATATCCCAAAAAATTGGAAGGCGCTAGAAAGACCCCAAAACGTGAAGCTACAACTTGAGAACCTAAACCCCCATACTCGCGTCCCAAGCCCAAACCCCAGAGCATCAATCTGAAACCTCCAGGCTGTAACCAACACCCTCGCTCTAAGCCCTATAGTTTAGGATTCATAAAGCCATAACCCCCAAACCTACACCCAGAACATTGTAACCAATTGGAACCATCAGCATCCAGCAAACTTCCTACATCCATGTTCCAAGTTGCTGGCTGTTACTGTAGCCCAAACCTACCCTAAAAACCTCAAGCACCCATTGCAAGCCTGCCCACAGTCGCAGGACGCCCAACTCCCGTCGACGCGGATGCACCACGGCTCGCCTGTTTTTGGCAAGCTAGTTAGAGTTTAAGGTTTTTACCCTAAACCCTATTACGCAAAAAAGGGATCAACTACAAAGAAAATGGAACATGAAATGGAAGCCAGGATGATGTTGGGGTTTAAGGTCTAGGGTCTACGTAGTTATAGTGAGACAAACCAGTGTTTTTTCATAATGGAAACTATGAAGGAAATAATCAAAGCCTGGTTGCTTAGGGTTTAGGTGTAAGGGTTTAGTTGTTAGGGTTTGGGGCTCAAGTTTGGGGTTCAAGCCTGGGGCTTAACAGAACAAGCGTGGTATTCTCTCCAGGATTTCTGGACTTAGGTTTGGGGCTCAGGACCTCAGGTTCAGGTTTGGCGGGTTCAGGATGTAGAGTTCGGGGTCCTGGGTGTTGTACTGAGTCAGAAGGAGAGCATCGGATTTCAAGCCTTTAGGGGTTTAGGATTTAATCTTTCAACCCTAAACCCTAAACTCGAAACCCAAGACCCTGAACCCTAAACCCTAAAACCCTAAACCCTAAACCCTAAACCCTAAGCCTGGTGATTGTCTTCAACCTGAAGCTTAGGAGCCTAAGTCAAAGGCTAAGGTTCTAGGCTCAGAATTTGGGGGGGAGGGTTTGGGGTTTAGGGTTTAGGGGGGGAGGGGGTTGGGGGGTTTGGGGTTAAGAGTCAGGATTATCGAATTGAGCATTCTAGGGTATAGGATGCAGGATTTAAGTTGTTGGCTTTGGGGAGTGGCGCTTGGGATCTAAGGTTCGGGAATCAAATTCCTGCCCAACCCTAAACCCTAAACCCTAAAACGAAGGCTTCAAAGCTGAAGAGTTGATGGTTTAGGGAGTACCTGAACACCAAAAAGTATGTAAAATGATGGCCTTTATGGCTATTATTATGGGTTTAGGACTATTATTTTACATACTTTCGGGGTTTAGGTAGGCATTTAGGATTTAGGGAATACGGCCTGTAGGGTTTAGGGAATATGAAATTTAGGGTTTAAGGAGTAGGCATTTAGGGTTTAGGGTTCAGGGGGAATCAGGTCCAATGCAGTTTGAGGCTCCGGGTGAGAGATTTTGAGTGGCGAAGGCTCTCTTTTGACTGAAGAACACTGTATGAGGGTTACGATTTCGTTGCGTACAGATATTGTAGAAGGCTAGCAGAGACTCTAACAGGTACCCCTAAACCGTAAACCCTAAACCAACCTACAGCAAGAATATGTGAAGAAAAAATCCTTCGGGTCATACTGGAATGAAAATGCAGACTACAGTACACACTACACCCTCAATCCCAGCGGGCAGCCCCAAACAATGACTAGACCCCGAAATGTCCATCCTACTAACCTATGTACCTTTTTGGGGTTGAAGTCTTCAAGGGTTTAGGCAAACGGTTTATTCGTTGCAGGGTCTTGGATACCGAGGCTCCAGTGCCTGGCGGTTTTGCGGCTTGGGCATCTTGCGCTACGTTTTATGTCTTGAGCGTTTCTCTGCTGCCTCAGTTTGAATGCTTGACTGCGCAGTTTCATTTTGTTGAGATGAGGAATGTCAATATCTATCTTGCGCTAGCTGATCTTCAAAGTTTGTTGGCACCGGTCCTATTTCTGCATCCATTCTAGCCCCTAAACCTAGGACGCGAAACCCTATGGTCAACCATTGGGTGGTTGTCATTTCCTCATGGTGTTCAAGCCCAGGGGATGTAGATTCAACAGGATGCTGCGCTTGGGGTTTGGGCTTTTGAAAATATGAAGCTACAACACTAAACCCTAAACCCGGCACACAACTTCTGCCCTTATCGCAGCAGCGTTGGCTCTAGGCTTCGTCCTGGGGTTTAGCATCAATTCAGCATCTGAGGTCTACTCTCCGGCAAAAAAAACCCTATTCTGACTACCGTCCTTGAGCTACGTAGAATTTGAGGGTAGGGTTTAGGATTGAACGTTTGGGGTCTAGGAATTTGCCCTTGGATTCAAGTATGCGCGCCGCAGAGATGGACTAGCAGTGTCCCGTACTTGCCACAGGCTTGAAATTTACGCTTCTGGCGCAATTAGGTGCGAAGCTGGGGGCTTGGCAATGCAGAGCGCTTCCCACAGCAAGATCAAGAATCATAAGGCACTGGCTCTGGCTTTGGGATAGAATCGGGATGAGATCAGGAAGCCCATGTCTTGTTGCCCATGGCCGCTCTGTTCTATCGACGTCTTGAGGACAAAGAACTGCTCACGATGTGCCTTTTGAGGAAGGACAGCCTACACAGCGCTGATCATCCGAAGCGCCAAGTCCGAGGAATCAGAGCTATCCATTAGGTGGACCCCCCACCCAGTAATAGTGGCTACAAGGGATAATAAGGAATATACTAGGGTCCTCTTATATTCCTATTCTACCACTATTACAGGGTGGGCGGTCCTTCTAAGCTATCCAGGTATCACACAGATCACATCCGTGAAGCCAGGCTGAAACCCTAGTCCCACACCTCAACTCAAAAACCCGACGGCCTGCCACAAGCCCTAAACCTTGAACCCAACACCCAAGACCCAAAACCCAAAACCTGAACCTAAACCCTCAACCCTGAGGTTAAATCTTGAACCCCAAACCCTGCACTGAAACCCATTTCCGCGGAACCTCCGAATTTGTTGGACTCCACATAGCACCTGCCGAGAGCACTCCCACAAATTAACATGCAACCACAAAAAGAGCCTTGTGAAGACGATTGTCCGTCTAGCAGGGCACACGCTAGTGCGGCTTTAAATCTTCCATTGATGCCAACCGGAAGAAGTAAGCAGCGTCGGGGGATAGAGGTAACAACTTTGGGCCTCCACCCCTTTCAAAGTGGTTTAGGGTTCAGGGTTTAAACCCTAAACCCTAAACCCTAAACTTGGTACACTTCTCGGTTTGTAGGGTTTAGGGGTCAGGGGATGACGACTGCCACTGTCTCAAGCAAAGTCCCCTCTCTGGGCATTTCCAGTGAGAGCCCCCACAGCACATTGGAAGCCAAGGCATACCTAAAAAGGTTCTGAAATCCATGTGAGCTATAATCTGAATTTATTAGGGCGGAAATTGTATAAGGGAGTCCCCCAAAACGCTCACCCTGACCCAAAGCTAGACACTGAACACTGGATCCTATATGAAAATTCTGGTGAACACCGTTTGAGATTGGAGTACGCGATTTGACAAAACCCCATCCACCCTGGACCCAAACGGGCAGGCAAACTGACATTGCTTGACCCTAGGACCTAAACCGTCAATCAAGGAATCCATGGTAATATCATCATCTGAACCTCAATGAGTTTACGGTATGTTTGGGGCTTAGAGTCTAGAACTTAACTTAGGGTTTGGGGGTTTTGGGGAATTTCGGAAGCCTAAACCCTAAACCCTAAACCCTAAAACCCCAACCCACCCTAAAGCCATCAAACCCAGTTCGAGACCGGCATTGTGACGTCCAGGCCATGGAATGGCTGGTAATGTAGGAGACTGAGTAATTAGGGTTTAGGGTTTAGGGTTTAGGATTTAGGGTTTAGGGTATTACATCACGGTTTAGAGTTTAGAGCTTGTTCCCTGTTATTATCATATACGGCACTTTCCCTAAATTGGGGGACCGTAATATAGACCCCAAAATACAAGAGTCCTCCTTATTATGGGGACCCCAGAAAGGTACCCGTAATTTGGGGAAGCTCGCATTTTATATACATATATGTATATCTTCCGGTGTGGAACATGGAAAAGTCCAGGCAAACCGCACGTAGATATAAGCAACGATATATCTTTAGCAGCATATACCTCAGAAGCCTCATTGAACTACTTGGGCAGCCAGAACAATGAAAAACCTGTCTGCAACTCTGCTCGATTCTACAAATCCGCTATGGGAACCTTAGGGACTCTACAGAGTTCTGTGGTTTAGAAGCACCTCATGGGGGTCCCTAACCCCTAAAAGCCTCAAACCCTGCACCCTAAACCTTTTGCAGAGGGTCGAGGATGGCTTAGGTCCTTCTGGGTTCCGGTTTTGCGGGAGTACATGCGCTTTGCGTAGGACTGCCAAGGTGCAAACTAATTTGGAGACCTGGACTGTGAAAACGAAGCCCTAAAGCTCAACGCAATCATCAAACCCCACACCGTGATCCCCACCTACTATAATGGGGTACATAGGGGTTATTGGGGTTGTAAAGGGATAATGGAAAAGAAAATGGAAACTACTGTAGGGTGTGGGGTTTGATAAAAGAAGTGTTGCCTGCACCTCTTTTAATTAAACCGCCCTCAACCGCAAAACGCTGTGACGAAGGCCGCTGAGGACAGCGCGAATGGTGCCTGAGCTTGAGACATCAGCGGGTAATTTGGGGGCCGCAAGACGCCCTAAACCCTAGGGTTTAGGGTTTAGGGTTTAGGGTTTTGACCCTAAGCCCTTAAACCGCATGACGACATGATCCACAAAGGCGTTCCACAAAACCTCCTAATCCCTGAATTCCCTCAGCGATTCTTTGAAACCTCTGGGAAAGAAGCTTGATGAGGATACAAGCTTCCCATGGGTCCGGCTTCAGAATTGGTTTAGGATTTGGATTTGGGATGTAGGGGATTTGGGGATTTTGGGGATCAAGGAATCCCCAGATTTGGGGACTTAAGGATGTTTTCGTGATTTAGGGTTTTGGGACCCGGGCCATGAATGGCTGACCGTTTACGCTCCCGACCTGTGATTGCTCTTTCACAAGTACCACCAGGCCAAGCGATATGCTGCAACAGAGGGTCCAACCATGCGTTTCAGGGTTTAGGGTTTAGGCTCAGGGTTTAGTACAGAGGGGGCTTACACAAGGAAGGATTGTGCATCAGACATGCCCGACATAAGTCTGCGTCAAAATCACAGGTCTCCGTTTAGGAGTCCTCTCGGTATTGAGGGCCTGTCTAGACTTCAAATAATTAGGGATACCCCTTTAAGTTTCCATTTTCTTTTCCATTATCCCTATATATAACCCCTATATAATCCCTATATAACCCCTTATAGTCCCTGTAGTTTCCATTTTCTTTTCCATTATCCCTATATAAACCCATGTTACGGGAGCTCAGGCCACGAATCCTACATGCCGGCTATCGCTGTTGAATATCGGACAGACGCATCCGAGCTCCCAACTTTTGATGCAAACACATGAGTTCAGAAATGGTCAACTGGTGGTTTCCTAAGTTAGGTGTACTTTTTTGGGGGGGGTTCCTAGAATAAGGATGATAATATTTCGGGGTCTATATTAGGGAACATTCTTAAGGTTGTGCTGCCTCCTGCATGCTAGGCAGCAGGGCCTTCCCGGATGCAACAGACATTGGCAAGGCACTATTCAAAAAAACTGGCTGTAACTTGGGCGTTCCCCTGCCAAGTTGGCAAACTATAGCTTGTAGCTGCGCAGTTCCCAACAAGAACAGGACGCTCTGCTCAATCCCATGAAAAACTATACTTGTCCATATGTACCTGTAATCCCCTAAACAATCTCTACACCCGTTAATCTTTATCTACATGGGCCCTACAGTCACTCTTTCGGTAATCCCTATACTGCATTCCTTCACTTCACAAAAACTACCCAGCAGCCTAAATGCAGCTTTAGCTGCTTCTGGGATGCCCTTGCTGATTACGATCCACCATCCTAACAGCAAACATTAAAACCTATCCTGTAAAGCTACTGCGGATGGAGGAAATCTTGCACGGCCCTATATACCTCATACACCAGGAATCACCGGGCACTGGTTCCAGGGATATTTTGAGAAGCTCCCAAACCTAAGCAACTTAGATGAACCCCCGCTAATATTCACCTGAGTTGTTCTAAAAATTATGGGCCCCGTTGGATTATAGATTGTTGTATTACGGCTTCTAATATTCAGGGGTACCAAAATGGGACCCTGATTTTGAGAGCTTCCAACCCCTAAACCCTTAACCCTTAACTTGACTGACAGGCTGCTGTTTCCCTTGCCACAGAAACGGAAAGTCGCATGGGATGCCGCCGGCCGTATCCGCATTGCAACTGATGGAAGAATGCGAGGCCTCTGCTTCAAGTGCTTTAAGAGTTTAAGGATTTGGGGTTTAAGAGTTTAGGGTTCAAGGGCTCAGGGTTAATCTAAGAGTTTAGGATTTAATGGCTTCGAGTTTAAGAGTTAAGGCGTTGAGTGGAGGGTTTACGGTTTCAAGGGCTAAGGGTTTAAAGGCCTTAGGGTTGAGGGTTGAGAGCTGGGTCAGCTGTTCATCTAGGGTTTAGGATTTAGGATTTAGGGTTTAGTAGAAGCCATACAGCTGGAGCATCAGTACCCCCCAACCCCAAAACGCAGGACGAGGAAAAAGTAAGACGCATCCTCCGATTCCCATTCAGCAACGTCGTGGTCCAAACATTATCGACCCCAATATTGCCCCAATATACTACAATATACTATAATGATACACTATAGTATACCATAATATACTGTAATATACTATGATATACTATTACTGTAGGGTTCAGTCTTTGTTTTGTGAGGTTTGGGCTTGTGTGGCTTGATGAACAGCGAAGCCCTGAATTTGGTTTAGGGTTTGTGGTTTAGGGGCTTAAGATTTAGGGTTTAGGGTTTTGAGGCTCAGGGTTTCGGGTTTAGGTTTAGGGTTGCGGGTTTGGGGTGTCAGGATTTGAGCTTTAGGGTCGGCCTAGGGCTTGGACTAGGATTATGCCCGCATGTGAGCACAGATCAACATTCTACCACCCTACACCCTAAACCCTGTAAACCCTATAAGCCCCATAAACCCTAAACCCTATAAACCCTAAACACGGCTGCCCACCAGCTACAGCATGGCTACGAATCTCATGATGGCCCCCTGGCTCTCCTTTTCAAGGCATTAGGTTAGTGATGAATATCGCATGGAGGTAAGAATTAATCTACCCACCCTCGAACCTTTCACCCCTGTATGCCCCTGCCCCATCAAAAAAAAACGCCCCACACCCCTGTACCCCCCCCCCATTATATCATGGTATCATATTGCGTGTGTGGGGGTGTGTTTTTTTTGGGGGTGAGGGTCACGGGGGGTATTGGGGTATTGCCCTAAATGGATTTAGGATGACCCCCCGACGACCTAGGACGACGGAAAGGTATCATGGACCATCCTACATCCTTTTCCTAAGCTTTGGTTTCCTTTGCCAGGCCAGGCTGCAGCGTAGTGTCCACAGACGGCGCGGGCCCGGGGGGAATGGGCACAGCACCAAAGCTTCTTCTCCTCACAGAGGGCTACAGAGGTGCTATGTAGGGCTGCGTGAGGTTCTACAAGAATGCTGCATAGCTTCCTCCCCCACTCCTGATGCTGATGGCTATGGACATTGTATCAGAAGAAATCGATGAGGTACTGTAATGACCGGACGGAGGGTAGAAGAGGGATTACATGGGGGGCATGAAACATCTTTTACATCTTCCCTGAACCCTAAACCCTAAATCCTATAGTTTTTTGCATTTTCTTTTCCATTATCCCTATATGTCCCCAATATACATAAGTCTTTGGGTTGCCAGAAGGTTAACATCAGAAGCATGACGAAGAAATTGATCAAGGGCAGCATCACACTGATTCTCAGTGATGGGAAGGCTTGCTGGAATACCCTACACCCTGAACCCTAAAACCCTCAACACCTGGAAGCTTAGTTGATTGACAACTTTCAAAATGCGGGTTGCTAGGGCAGGCTGTCCTTAACAGCCGTCTGTACCTGTATTAAAGCCTGTAAGGTAACTTCAGCGATACCTAGACCCTCAAGCCCTTGTGGATGCAAATTGTATAGGGCAAAAAGCAGAACGAAAAGAAATGATACAGTCTATACAATTTGTACACCGTAGTCCTAAGCCCTGAGGGAGCAACCTGATGTTTTGACCCTGGATGTGTTCAACGTGGCCAAGATGGGCTAAGTATGGGAAGTGTTTTCTGGGGTCTATACTATGACCGGACTGTGCAGAGTGACATCTGAGTGTTTGCTTGAGCGCCCCTTACTTTGAAAACAAGACACACGCTATACTATGATGTGACTCTCATGGGGCCTGATCATACCCGGGGGGTCGGGGGATTTAGTAAGCTCCCATAATCCATTTCGGAAACCTAGTTATCCTCATTACAAGCCTTCTTACGAAGTCCCCCTGACCCTACATCCTAAACCCTCAAGCCCAAATCCTCAAACGCATTGTGGTTTCCATTTTCTTGTCCATTCCTATAGAGGCCCTTATCATAGAGACTGGGGCACCCTGATTGTTGAGGCGGCCTCCGGCCAAGCCATCCAATGATAGAGACCTTGCACGCAATCCCATATCGCCTTGGTTGAGGGTTTAGGGTTTAGGGTTTAGGATTTATGGTTCAGGGTTTCGGGGGTTAGCGTTTAGGGTTCAGAGTGTGTGGGCAAGATTCCATGTTTGTGGGCCTGGGGCTTTGGGATGTTGTAAGGATTCAGGCCCGCCAGGTTTCTCTAATCAGGGGGTTGTCCTTTGTACCCTGGGGTTTGTATTCTTGGGTTTGGGTCCCTAAACCATGGAATATGGTCCTTAATAAGGGTATTTGGGACCCAACACCTAGGGTTACAGATATTCAGGGTACAAACTTAAAGTCTTCGATCTAACACCTCCCCAAGGCTCCCTGAGTGCTTCTTGTGTTTTGGCAAGGCAAGGTGTATGCCCAATCAAGATTGGAACAAGCGGGGCGGAAGCGAAAACCAAAAGAAAAGGCTTGGCGGATATGATCCGGGACACATTGCTCAACCTGAACATGCGCTTCCCACACATGAATGAAGTGAGGGATTTGCAGGGAGACTCCTGTATAGAGCTGTCGGAAGGCTTTTCTCAGGATGAAGTCCCAAATATTGAAGATAAGAAGCATGCGGACACTTCTTCCATGAGGCTGTCAGAAGCCACTCCAGTGTAGATGCGAGGGTCACTATATCACAGAAACCACGGAAAACCACGCCATGAGAGGCAAATCCGCAAGAGGCAGAACCCTCCTAAAGCTGCCGAAACAACATACCAACTGAAGGGATCCCCCGAAACCGGGATTATTTTTTTTCGCTGGGAGACTTGCATCCCCTATGCCCCGCAGAATCCCATCCATGCATCTTAACCGCAACAGCATCCCCAAAATGTAGCATGATAAGGATAGTCACCCTCATCATAAAACGAGGGGCAGCTACAAGAAGATTGCTGCTCACGCAGGGAGTCACAGGTAGGTATGCATGGAGTTGCAGCCCGGATTAGTATGGCCCCTAGATCCTCAACCCCAGTCCCTGAACTTTAAGCTCTGAACCCTAAGGTACTTGCCACCCAACCTGAAAAAGTGAACCTCCACATAATCCATTCCCCCTGTCATAAATCACGAAACATCCCCCCGAGCTATCTCCTTTGCCATTAGATTCTCAAATTTATGATAGCCTCGTCTGCCTTAAAGCCTCTTAGGGTTTAGAGTGTAGGGTCCCTAAGCCCATAAGCTCTGAACCCCATTCCCATGTCATCCCTATTACCCCTACAACAACAAGCTAGCCAAGGCGCTGGTTTCGGCCGATGTCCTACGGAGGAGCAGATTCAAGTAACAGGGTTTAGGCTTAGAGTTCATAGGGCCTTTAGGCCTAAACCCTAAACCCT
>CAJNIZ010046590.1:11214-35136 GCA_905231905.1 Symbiodinium pilosum
GCACATGCCCTAAACCCTAAACCTTTAACCCTAAACCCTTCATCTTTCCTGTTCCCTCCTCGGCTCATGTGACGGGTTTAGGGTTTAGGATTTAGGGTTGAGGGTGTAGGGTTTTTAGGGTTTGGGGTTTAGGCTTCAAGTACGATACCTAATCGGCCTACAGGAACTCAGCAGTGCAAACTGTACCAGTGTCTCCATTCGATTCTGCACTATCCCTAAACTTGAAATTAAACCCTAAAACCCACCATGGTAACCTGACTTCATCTCGGTTCCTGAACAGCAACCCACCTACCAAGTCAACTCCAACCCTAAACCCTAAACTATAGTAGGTTCCATTTTATTTTCCATTAAGCCTAATACTACCCCAATATACCCCCCATAGAACCCCTATGTAACCCCTATATAGTAGTAGTGTCCATTTTCTTTTTCATTATCCCAATATTACCCCAATGGGTAACCCCAACCCTAAACCCTAAACCCTAAACCGCTGCAGGTCCTTTGCTCTGCCAACGGCTGCCGGCATCGAGTGAGCGCAGGGTCCCAGACGTAGGCCGTAGGGAGGGGCTTGCCCCTCAGGATTTAAGCTTTAGGATTTAGGGTTTAGGATTTAGGTTTTAGGCTTTAGGGTTTTGCGTTTAGGGTTTAGGCCTTAGGCTGTA
This sequence comes from Symbiodinium pilosum, assembly GCA_905231905.1. Taxonomy (NCBI): domain Eukaryota; class Dinophyceae; order Suessiales; family Symbiodiniaceae; genus Symbiodinium; species Symbiodinium pilosum. The sequence continues at coordinate 11,874 of CAJNIZ010046590.1, forward strand.
GGGTTGATAGCGTGCAGGGGGGTTGTATATATATATATACATATGGCTTAGGGGGCGTAGAGGCTGTAGAGGGTTTAGAAGCGTTTTAGTTTCTTCTTGGATTTTTGTGTAGAGTTTAGGGGGTCTGTAGTTAGCGGGCGTATAGGGTTTAGGGACCATAGGCCCTCAGTGTGGACCTCTAATTTGGCATCCCTTCTAACTCTTATACCATGTAAACCCTCCACAAACGCCAGTCAAGGGCCTGTTCTCAGGAGAAGCCCATATTAGGTTCCCATGGCCAATACCCTTGAACTTAGAGGAATTCAGGGGGCTTAGGGGGCAAGAGGGGGTTTAGGGTTTGCGCCGCATGTCTCCAATTCAAAACGGAAGGTTGTCATGTGGGACTTTTTCCAACATGGGGATTGTCGGGAAATATTGTGCAAGATTAGTTTGACAACTCCGGGTAACACTGGTAGAGAGACGCATCATGTCAATGTTCTTCTCAAATCCAGGACCCTAGCTAGACAAGTGAGCTATGCTTTCTGGAGTTTGAACTGAGTAAGGTTAATTCTTAGGCCACTCTAAACAAAAGGAGACTATGATCCTACTATTGGTGACGAGATAGTATGCCCACTTGAACTGTCACTCAGGTGGGTCCTTGTCTTACGTATGTTTGGGGAAAATTGAGGATTTGATTCGTATAGCTGTCCTTCACCAGTCTTAGGTATAACATCCCCTTGTGTACCCCCTGTATGGCACTGATGTTCCCTCCTCCGCTACCACTTGAGAACCACTAAGTCAGACCGCAATCACATAATCATGAAGGATAGTAGAGGGTGTCTCGGTAGACTCCCACGTCAACAATCCTGGGAGCTTTGTATGGCAGAACTTGTTAACAAAACGACTTCAAACCCCGACACGATGCAGCAACTGTCGTGGCCAAGGCGCAATGACATCATTCTCAGTGACCAGCACAGCCTCATCCACGATGTCCTTCACCAGCATTGCTCTCGTTTTGGAAACACGAGGCAGCGCTTTCGGTGGGATGCGGTTGACACCAGATGGAAGTGAAACACCTGACCCTGACCTCGTGTTGATAAAGTCACAGCCGTTTCTACAATTACTGCAGCTTTCTTGGATGTCTTTTTGAGAAGGGAGAATGCCCCAATATCGTCCAGTGTGAAGCAGGGTGAGGGTGTAGTGTCTTCACCCATCAAAATTCAACCCACGGTCCCTGCATACACAGGAAGACAGCGCACGTGTGGGGCTGATTCTCCATTAATCAGCACCTGTTATGTTGGGAACATCAGATGGGGTTGCCAAGACATATGGGGGTCCATGTTGGAAGTTCCTGAAAACAGGGCTATACAGTAGCAAGTGTGGAATTTGGGGCTATATGAGGGCACTGGTCCATGTTTACGCATTTGGCAATGCGGTTCCCTGACTACCTCACACTTTGAGAATTGTGGTATTTTGCATGATTTTTTTGGCATCAGCAGTAGCATTAAGTGAACAGGCTACAACAGCTGCTGCCACTGACCGCTGCAACTGCTTGCTAGGCTGCAGCTCGCAACAGCTTCAAAGGACTGAAACAGCTTACTCGGGGTTAGTAGGGAATAAGGGAATATACTATATGGGGATTATGTAGGGATCATATTCCCTCATTTCCTACAAGCCCCCAGTAAGACAAGTTCGGCAATAAGTCCACCAGTGGAGCTATAATTTCGGTCGTAGGGGCACCCAAACACTCCAACTTGCACCCCTTGTAGTCTGACATTTGCCACAATGCCAGTATGGGTTTGGGATTCTGGGCGGGTCGTTAAAGGAGGGCTCTTACATAACTCATGATTAGGGACATCCTTGCACCCTCTAAGGTGTGTATGAATATCTAAAGTCGTGTCTAGGGCTTAACGACCAACGCCCTAAACCCTAAACCCTAAATCCATGTCCTCAGAGTCTCTAAGGTTACCCTGTTTTCATCCCTCCCAATGCTACCTCCCTGGGTTTCCCCTTAGCTAAGCTTACTTAGGGATACCCTAAACCCTACTGTAAGCGAAGGCCTAACCCTAAATCCTAACCCTAAACCTCTAACAAAGACCTAGACCCCAAACCCTGAAGCCCTTAAGTCCTAAACCCTGAACCTTAAACCCTAAACCCCTAAACCCTAAACCTTAAACCCTAAACCCTAAATCCTAAATCTTAAACCCCTAAATCCTAAATCTTAAACCCTAAACCCTAAATCTTAAACCCTAAACCCTAAATCTTAAACCCCTAAACCCTAAATCTTAAACCCCTAAATCTTAAAGCCTAAATCTTCATCACAAAGGTCCTCTGCAGGATGCATCTCCTCCGCTCCTACAGAAATCAGACCTTCTGGAAGATCCTCCTTGACCAGGGTTCAGGGTTTAGGGTTTTTGGGGGTTTAGGGTTCAGGGTTTTAGGGTTTGGGGGTTTTAAGGCTTTGGGGTTTCTAGGCTTGGGGTTTCGAGCTTTAGGGTTTTAGGGTCGTAAGGCTTGTGGCTTTTAGTGTTTGGGGTACCTACAGGGTAACAAGGTTTGGGTGCGTACGCTGTACTATCTGTATATAAGGATGAGAAGGATTAGGGCTTAGAGTATAGGTCCCCTGTGCGCTCTAATTCTTGTGGTATGAGGCAGAAAGGAAAATCCAAGCTTGCCTCCATCCACAGCAGGGAGAAAATTACGCAACGCAAGTATTGCCTACAAGCAGCTCAGAACGGGCTATAGAAGAATGCACTGTTTTGATTTGAACTTCCTGCCAAAGATTTGGCTATACATGCCAACCTAAGGCGCCTAAGCCCAAGCCCCACACCAAAAGCCTTGGACTCCAAACTCTGAACCCTGAATCCCAAACAGCCCTCAACCCTGAATCCTCAACCCTGAATCCAAAACCACAAGCCCTGAATGCTAAATCCCAAGCCCTGACCTGAGCGACACCGTGGCTGCGAGTTTTAATCCAGATATTAACCGAGTTGGCACTGAGGTTGCTTATGGTGGTTCAAGGCTTAGGGATTACAACTGATTATGCCGTTTCTTGTCTTTTGCTGCGGCCGCATACTAGCTCGGCACCCTCTGGATCTCAACAGCAATAACTGTACCTCAGCGACATCAGCAAGAGAGTGCTGCTCTATGGCTACATATCACACCACCCCAGGGTAACCCGTGGAAGGCACCTCATTGTCAAATGCCCTGGTATCCTGTAAGTCCAGATCCACATGTTCCTAATTCCTAACAATGCAATTTCTGCCCCGTCTGGTAAAGCTGTAAGTCGCAACCATGGCAGTTTTGCCATTGTTCGTCTTGCAATCTCATGGATACCTCTCAAAAATACCACAGTATGACAACAAATCAGGACCCCCATAATCCCCTCTATAATCCTCATATCCCTCATGTCCACAAAGGGCCCACTTTTGTGAGTCACTTCCTTTCCTCTAATTGCCATGTTTTCTCACCAAGGTGCCATGGGGCCATCCACCGGGTACTGCTCGGCAAAGGAGAGGCTGTTAGCATTGATGCCATGGCCTGAGTCCAATGGAAAGATTTAGGTGGACCCCCCACCCAGCAATAGTGACTACTACAAGGGATAATAAGGACTATCTTCGGGTCTCTCTTATTTTCCTATTTTAGGGTGGGGGGCTGGTGGGTGGGTCCTCCTGAGGGAGGGTGTAGTTCTTTTCATGCGAAATTGTTTCCACAAAGTAGTAGGGGTTCTGTTTGGTCCGGGTCTCCCTGATGAGGATCGTTGTATGTTGGGTCTAAATAGGGGTCGATGATAAGATGTACTTGCCAGGTCAAGGATACGTAGTAAGTATACTTAAATATATAAAACATATTGTAACCCAGCCATCCACATATTTTACTTACCACTAATCTCCCTGACCCTCCAAGCCTTGTTCCTCGGAAATGGAAGTGGGAGCTTGCCAAGATTGCTTCTATGCATAAAATACAAGCTTATCATCCCTATACATGCCTATGCTTTTCCTAGGCTCCCTCTTTTGAGAAATCCGCACATCAAAGAACCAGGAGAGCTTTGTGAATAAAGGTTCTAAGAGCAGCACGCTGGCTTCCAACTAGCTGTGTAGAGGCAAGCTTCCCAAACAGTAGCACCGCCAACTGTGGGGATCAAACCATCTGGATTAATGTTTTGGGTTCCCAAACCCTATATAAACCTATTATAGCACCAATTTAACCTCAATATAACTCCCTACAGGACATCTCTGGTCTGGAGACGCAAGTTCTCCATTCTCAGCTCTTTCTTGAAACTATGACGACTGTTTGTATTCGCCATGTCTGCTATTAACGCTGTTATGTATGCCACTCGGGCGCTGCGGCATCACTCATGAGCATCCGACAACGTTCCTCGACGTAAAGTCCCCCTTAGGTAGATAGAGTATGGGGCATACAGGATTCTTATTGTCCAAGCACTTGAAAGCAACATGTGCATGGATGCTACAGCCTGTATGGCTCAAACCTGGCCAAGGGTTGTAAGGGTTTATGGGGTTATAGTGGTTAGCCTTAGTGCTGCCTTGACCTTAACCCCCTAAGCCCAGGAACCTTCCCAGTAGCGCCAGCACACACTTTTCACACTCTAAGTAGTGTAGACTTGTATAGTCTTTTGTAGCTCCTTCTAGAAATAGAAGTAGAGCCCTAGAGGAGTAAAACCACCGACTTGTTTGTGTTCCGTTGCGGGAAAAAGAAAGTAGTCCGCTCTGCCTGCATCGCGCAGGTTAAGAGCCTTGCTCTTGTGCCATGGCCTCTGGAAGTGAAGCTGTGGACCCCCAATACTGGCAAGAGACAGCTTCCTCAGGGTTAGGTGGTGGGAATGCCCCTAATCCTGTGGAAGCTGTCATGGAGCTAGATGAGCACCTGGATGCAGGTGAGCGGACTCCGGAGCAAGAGGCTCTGGATGTTCTTCTGGAAGCTCAGGACGAAGAGTACCTCGACCCGCCGTATGACTTCCAGTCTGTGGGCGAGAGCCCGGAGAGGCCGCTTCAGGCCGACCTGCCAACGGCATTGGCAGCTGGTGGTACTGCTGGGACTAGCCCAGGACGTGTGGAAGCTGCGGAGGCTCGAGGCGTGACAACTGTCGGTGCTGGACTTGGATCCGACGCGGTTGGCGTTGAAGCAGAGCGTGGCCTGACAGGTACAACTCCGCTCCTGGAGCAAGCCTTTCAAAGAGGTCAGGCAGTGAGCCTGACATCTGCGCATGGACCAGGGCAAACGGTCCAGGCTGAATTGGTGGATATTTCTGGAAATGGTGGTTTTCCTGGAAATGGTGGTTTTTCTGGAAATGGTGGTTTTTCTGGAAACGGTGGTTTTTCTGGAAATGGTGGTTTTTCTGGAACTGGTGGCTTGGATACGCTCGCCTTTGGAAGGCCTGGAACTGGACGCGGTATGTTCAATGGCCAAGCTGCCTCGACGCTGGATACTGGCCGAGGAAACTGGGCGTCAAGCCTGGCTGGTTTAGATCTGCTGTCTACCAGGCCGGCAGAGACGACAACTGCAATGGTGAATGGCACTGGAGCTGCGCCCCCTCAGGGTTTTTCTGGAGGTGGCAACCTGGAGGCTCTGGTTCAGCATCTGCTGCTCCAGATGTCAAGTCTGCAGGAGCAGGTGCTGAACCAGCAGAGTAGGTCGAGCTCTGTACAGATGGATGTAGATGCAGGTAGTGTACATAGCCAGCCTAGGCGCCAGACTGGCCAGGGAAGGGTTCCTGAAGCCTCAACCCAAGTAGGACCTACACCACCGGATAGTAGGGGAACTTTCGAAGAATATATCTTTAGGCCTCCTTGCACCCAACATAAAGGCATCGCTACCCCGGATCCTGTGCCCTGCCAGGTCCCCTTCAAGTGCAAGGTCAGGACATAGCTCAGGGTCCGTGGGGTGGTTTAGGGGATGGAAGCCTTAGCCTCCCTAACCCGTGTCGAACCCAGGGTTTTCCTAGGAGGGCTTCCTAGGCTACCTCGTCCCGGTAAGGGTTTAGGGGAGGTTATGGGGGATAAGCCTGGGGCTCTATCTAGTTCTGAATTTTTCTGGGTTTAGATCTAGTCTTGCCTACCCCTCCTCCTGGGATAGCACAGGGTTCCAGTGTATGGGGTTTAGGACCTGAACCCGCAGCCCCGTCTAAGAAGGCCGGTCCTCAGTCTCAAGCATCCCCCGTCCCAGCAGCCTCAAGATTTAAGGTTAGGATAGGGGGAGTACTTAGGGAGGGAACGTGTGATGCCGAAGGGGTAATAGTGCTTGATGGGGTTGAGCCAAGGTGGTTTAACATAGGGGATATAGGACAGGCCGAGGCAGGTGCCGCAGGTCAAGCCCAGGCAGGTGTTGCAGGTCAAGCCCAGGCAGGTGCCACAGGTCAGGCCGAGGCAGGTGCCCCAGGTCAGGTCCAGGCAGGTGCCATAGGTCAGGCTGAGGCAGGTACCGCAAGCCAGGTCCAGGCATTGCCATGCAGTGATCCTTCAAACCCGTATAGGATGCCTTTTAGGGCTCCTCCTCCTAGGACACCTTCACGTAGGACCCCATCCCCTGCACCCCGTGCAAGCAGATCTCCACCCAGGTATCAGGGTACACCCCCGAGGAGGCCAGCACTTGCGAATGTGAAATCAGGAGAACTCGCTTGCTCTCGGGACCCCCTCCCGTGTCGCCTCCAAAAACCCCTCAGCCTCGGACCCCAAGCACAAGTGAAAGCCAGGACCGTGGCTTTGTACCGGGTGAACGCACCATGTGGGAGCTTCCAAAGCTCGGTGCCCTCACTGAAGCTCAGCCAGCTCTGAGATGTGCTGACCGGATGCACCGGATCCAGCCTGCGTTCCGGGACCTTGCCCCAAAGGCACACGTGTGGTGGGACCTCGTCACTGCAGAGCCTCGGAACCACTACCAGGCATGGGCATCCGCACCGCCCTTGCAACGGTCAATGATAAAGGGTGAACTCTCTGACCACCTCAAGAGTGAGGAGTTTGTGAGGCTGGAGGCTAGGGCACTGGCCATGCTCACAAAGGCCCTTCTAAAGGAGATTTACGAGCAGGCATTGGCGCTCAGAAACACAACCTGGACTCTGCGATCCTACCAGCCTGGCGGATTGCAGGAGCGCACCGACCTGCTTCGGGGCCTGACTAGTCTGGGGCAGGCAGACAATGCGGCAGCTGCGATGGCCTCCCTGCATTTGTGGTTTCGCCACCTGGAAAGGGCCAGGACAATGGGCATCGCCGTCCCTGACTGCACGCTTATCCTGGATGCCTTGGATAAGATGTGCCAGGAAATCCTCGCCCGCAACACGGCCCTTGGGTTCAGGATCCAGTCTGTAAGGATGCAGCTTTCCTTGGACGTGCAGCCTTCCATGGCCTCAGTCGAGCACTATGCCCCACCCTCCTGGCTGAGATGGAGACGCTGGCAGTTTCAGGCCAAGAGGCAGGGAAGAAGGCCAAGGTCGCAGCCATCGCAGCACCTGCATCCCCGAACCCTAAGAACCCTAGTAAGGGGGACGGTAAGAGTGGGAGTAAGGGTGAGGGTAGTGCAAAAGGGGATAGGACCCAAACCCCTAAGCCTAAGGCCCCGACCACAGATGCAGGTTGCAAGTTTGGGAAGAACTGTTCTCTCACCAGGAGCCGCGACCTGGCAACTAAGGCAGGGACAAGCAAGGCGCCTGGCATCTCAAACGAGGCCATCCAGGAGTCACTCCGCCTCGCCAGGGTTCACCTGAAGGCTGTGTCCAAGATGCTGGACCTCCGTCAAGACCGTGGTCTCATAGACGGGGGGGCAACAGCATGCTTGCGGCAGGCTCAGCCATGTGAACGGCAGCTGCCAAAGGTGAACGTGCAGCTAGCTTGTGGCGAGTGCAGCCTGCACATCAATGCAGCCGGGACGCTGCTGAGCACCGAGAAGGTGGCGCCAATTGTCTCTGTGAGAGCTTTGCTGCGCTTGAGTTATCGCATCAACTGCTGTGAGGAAGAATGCCGTATCTTCCACCCCCAGCACGGCACCATCCCTGTGGATGCAAGCTCGGGATGCCCCGAGATCTCTGCCGATATGGCCCTTTCCCTCATCCGGGAGTATGAGGAGAAGATTGGCACAGTGAAGGCGCGGCAGGAGCGCATCAACTGCCTGGTGGCAGATATGAAGGCGGCCTCTAGCAGTGAGCTAGCAAAGCTTTGGAAGCTTGGTGATGCCGAGGCTGATGCGGCAGTGCTTGCCTATGTCCGTGGCCTCTTCCCAAGCGTGCCGTTATGCATGTGGGAGGAAGTCCTGTGCTCCCTGCAGACCCCTCATGATGAGATTCCTACCTGGAACCGACGCATCCGCTGCCGCCTCCTCAGGTCCAAGGGGATCATCCTTCACCTCTTCTGCGGAGAGTCGAGGAAGGCTTTCGAGGAGCTTGCCACCAAGCACGGCCTGGTTCACTTGGCAGTAGACCTCAGTGAGAACCTCTTAGGGTTGGGTACCTTTAGGTTTCTTCTTCAACTTGCCGCGCAGGGCAAGATTAGGGCAGTCATAGGGGGGCCTCCGTGCAGAACCCTGAGCCTATGCCGCCACTTCCCCTTCCCCGAGAGTCTTGGCAACGCCCCTAGGCCTTTGAGGATCCGAGGTGAGCCCCTGTTCTCCTCCAATGATGAGTGGCTGTCAGCTTTGACTGGTCAGGAGGTTGCCCAACTTCGGGTGGATAACACCTTGTTTCTTCGCATGATGATTCTGTACGGGGTCAGCGTTGAAACTAGCCGCCTTGAAGACCTTCCTGAACCCGCGTTTGCTGCAGAACAGCCTGAAGACCCTGAGTCCTGGTTTGACCAGGCAGCTCAGCCTCAAGTTGTTCGGCCTCCAGAGGGCTTCCCATCCTTCTGGGTTACTCCTGAGTGGAAGGCTCTGAAAGCCAAATATCACCTGGAAGAAATAGGGTTTGATCAAAGGCCTCTTGGTCATGCCAGGGCCAAGCCCACCACCTTGGGCACAAATCTGCTGCCTGTACCCTGGCTGCTCAATAGGGGTCCCGGGTTAGATTCCAGGCGATCGATCCATCCTTCCTCGAACACCTTAAGAATGGTCACGTCCCATATCGTAAGGACTGCAAGCATTGCACCCAGGGAAGTGCAAGGCAGAGGCAGCACCGCCGAGTGCTGACGCCCGACTCTTGGTGTTTGTCTGTTGACACGGCCGGCCCTTACCCCGTAGGGACGGATGAGTCAGTAGCTAAGGTTAGATACCTGGTTGTAGGGGTTTTTGACTATACCGGTTATAGATTCCCCTGACCCCCCTGCCGAGGAACCCGTGTTGCATCCGGCGGAGGAACCCGTGCCACCTCCTGCCGAGGACCCTAACCCCTTGCCTTCGGAAGCAGAGGCACTGCTTGATGAAGAGTGGCTAGCTGAGAGGGAGGACCAAGGTGAGGAGGAAGAAGCAGTCCTCACGGCCAAGGAGCTTGCCGAAGCCAAGGAGGAGTATGCTCGATGGATAGAGGTAGTGACAGGGGATAGGGAGGTATGGAAGAAAGCCTCGGAGAGGGACTATGTTCCTCAGGTTAGTATGGTTGAATGGACCTTCGTTGAGCCCGTGGTCAGCAAGAATAAAACCGACGTGCTCACGGATGTAGGCCGAATGTATGCCCGGGCAATCTCCGAAGGGTTCAGTGTACGTCGCCTCCACAGCGACCGGGGCAAAGAGTACCACAACACTGCCCTGAAGGCATGGTGTGCCAAAATGGGTGTGCATAAAACCCTGGCCCTGGCAGAGGAGCACCAGTCAAATGGTAGAGCAGAGGGAGGGATACTAAGGGTCAAGTCTAAGACTCGGGCGATCCTGCAGCAGCAGGGCAGCAACAAGAAGGAGTGGCCCTTGGCAGCTCGCCTGGCTGCTCACTCCCTGCAAGCCGCCGCCCGCAAGAAGCTTGGCATGCCACGTGTCCCGACCCTGCCTTGCAACTCCCAGGTCCAGGTCATTCAAAGGTCATGGAACAGGGATGTGTGGGAGTCTGTCACGGTTCCGGCCTCTACTAAGTGCCCTAGTGGGGATACATCGCGTGGCTGGGTTGTCCAACTTCCGGACAGCCGTTTGCTCACAACAGCCAAGTGTTTTCCTGCTCCCTCCGATGAGCAGAACCTTGAAGTTAAAGTCTCGGGGGAGCCACTAGGAGCAGCCGTGCCCACACACCGCCTTCGGGAGAAGGTCACCCTGCGCAAACTTGCAGAGTGGTTGCCGGAGGAGGATAACCTGTCTGCAGTTGACCGCTTTGCCAAGGAGTTGTGGAGTGAAGGTAGCTTCCTTCCCAAGCATCTTGCTGCGCTGGCAGTTAAGTTAGGGCCAAAGGGTGGGGGATCTCAGTCCTTTGAGTTCCTGACTGGAGCCTACGCCCATGGAGGAGTCACAGGGATCCGCAACAACACCCATGATCATGGGTTTCGCGATACTTGGCCGACTACCTCAGCCAGCACATATCCCATCACTTCGCAGCCGTAGGCCTGGTGCTGAACAAGGAGTATGCTCCGCACCGTGACTCCTTCAATATGCCCGGGTCAATGAATGTAGTTCTTCCTGTGGTGACAGGTGGGGGAGGTTTGTGGCATCAGAGCTGCCAGGAGCATCTTCAGGCAAAGCCTCAAGCGTGTGAAATCAAGCCAGGAACCTCGCTCCAAGGTTCCTTTGTGCCTTACACTTCGCATGAGCCTCTCACCTTTGATGCCCGCCAGTGGCACTCGTCATGCAAATCCTCCGCTCCACAATTGTTGCTCATCGGGTACACACCCCGAATGTTGCATAAGCTTGATCCAGCAAGCCGCTGCACCCTATGGAAGCAGGGGATGACGTTCCTGCCTGGAACCAAGGATGAGTATTGGTCAACCAACTGCGACCGCAGCATCCTCACACGCCATCATCCGTGCCCACGCAGAGCAACGTTTGCACCAACAAATAGGGATGTTCTTCCCTTTCCTTTGCAATGCATTGGCCAAGTGAGGTACTGCGAGCAATGGTTTGTTAAAGGGGATAAGAAGACCTCTATTCACCTTTGGAAAAATGGTAGGGGAAAGGCCTCCGCAATCGCCTGGACAGGCAAGTCAGTGTTCACTCTCTGTGCACCTGACCCTCAGCAGGCTGAGGGGGGGGATCTCTGCCCAAAAAGTGAACTAAAAAATGAACCAACGAAACCGAAAAACCAAGGTAAAGGTGAGGTTCTTAAGTCCTTGCGCCCTCGACCCGGGTCCGAGCAGCCTCCCGTACCCTCTTCATCCTCAAGCTCCAGTAGAGCAACGTCAAGGTCTCGGGCGGCCGCTCAAGTGGGAGCCAGAGTGAGGCGTACAGTATTGATCGCAGAGGCCCAAGTATCAACAGCAGCTCCACGGACCTTTCACGGCCGTCAGACTCTGCATCCTCGCAGCCATCTGCGCAGCCCCCTGTGTCCGAGCCGTTAAGTGAACTTGAGGTAGAAGAAATGGTGGGGTTGTTGTCCCCACGCTCACGGCACTATTTGCATAGCAGGGCAAGTGCCTACAGCCGAGGCTTGCGTTTTGTGGGTGAAGATAGGGTAGGCAGGATGCTTGAAGAGATAGTTCGTAGGGGAGAACTTCAAAGTATCCTTCTTTCGGCAGAAGAGATTGAGGAAGAGGCTGCTCGTGTGATCCCCAGGCCTCAGGGGTATCCTGCTCCATACAACACAGCACGTACAATGACGTACACCTCCACATCCTCAGCTGCAACCTGCCTAGCCTTGGGTTCAGGACCTGCAGGGAGGATGTCGTCGATGTACAGGCCGAGATATGTGAGGACCTCGCCGGTGAGAGCATCGCGGACAGTCCAAACATTGGCGTCCTCCTCAAGAGGCGTGCACTGCACCTTGGTGCCATCAGGAAGGCAGGTGAGGTTGCTAAGGGTAGCGTTGCGGTGGAGGGTCCAGGAGCGGGGTGCAACGTCTAGTCCGTACAGTGCCTTGTTCACGCGCCAGTACTTTTCTTGACAGACCCCCGCAGCCCTAAGTATGGCCGGAACCCTGACGATGATAGTAGTATCGTTCGGGGTCACCACAGGCGCATTCAAGAAGGCTGTCTTGACGTCCACGCTTCCCAGGCTCCACTCGCTGTCGAGGGCGGCGCGCCTTACGAGGAGCCTGATGCTTTCGCATGGGGCTCCTGACGCATAGACATCTGTTTTGTCCCTTTGGGTAGATGTCTGGAAATTGCCACACCCAACAACGCGGGTTTTGAACCTCCCTGAAAAAGCCTTCTGCGTGAACACTGCCTTGCCAGGAATGAGTTCTACATTGCCGCCCTGGGCCGACACCAGCCGCGTGAACTCCAGGCCGGAGAGCGGCGAGACGGCTTGTGTGGAGACGACAAGCGAGTCATATTCCTCTTGCATGGAGGGTGTCCACTTGGCCAAGTTGAGACGAACCGTCTCTGCAGGGATTGTCTTGGTTTGGAGAGGGGCCTCTCCACTTTCCTCCTGATCCCCAGGAGACAGGGCACACACCCTTTCATCAAGCTCTAGAAGCTTGTCCTTGCGGCAAACTCGATGCTTCTGCTCATACCTGAGCAGTGCACTGGCCTGTGCCTCCAGCTCTTCAACCTGATGCTGCCACTCCTCAATCAACGCCGGAGAGGGCTCACCTTCGGGCCCAGGTTCAACTGCAAGAAGGCTGAGGAGGGAAAGCCGCTGGTGGCTGATGGCAGTGCTTGCTGCTTGCAAATCACAGCTCACAGGAAAGGGGCAAGACTCCAGCCAGAACTGGGCGACCTCAGGCTCCTTTGAGGCCAGCTGCAAAGCACTGAGTGTTTCTGGCACAAGGTAGCGGCAATTTTCCCACTCTGGGTTGTTGTCATACCAGGTGTCCAGGGCATCTCCTTGAAAAGGCATGCTCTCACAGCTGGGTGAACGAGAAAGGGAGAAGGTGTCAGGAGCCGGTGCTGTGGAGTCCCTATGGGGTGTGCTGGCTCCCCCGGTGCTAGGCCCAGAGGCTTGGACTTCGACGCTCGTGGCAACCTCACTATTTAAATGCCTGACTTCGACGCTCGTGGCAACCTCTAAATTAAACCCTGGGACCTCTGCGTCTGCTGCTGCTGGACTGCTGCGTCCTGAAACAACATCCTGAGGATCTACTATTCCCTCAGGATGCCACAATCCACACACATCGCATGGGCCGTTGCTAGCCTGCAAAGGCTCTTCACACATCAAGCAAACCCTAGGGGGGTTCTGAGGTCTACCTAAAACCCGAACTAGGGGTGAGTGCTCTTGCGAGCGGGGGACCTCTGCGTGTGCTGCTGCTGCGAGACTGCTGGGTCGTTGGATGGCCGCCAAACGGGGCCGGACATTACGATCAACTCCCGAAGAAGAAGCGGGCTCTGCTGCTTCCGAATCCTCTGCCGTAGGATCCGCAGCTGGGTGTGAGGTTTCTTCCTCCCCGGCATTGCTGGGAGCACTTCCCTCCCCAGGTGGGTTTGAGGCCTCTCCCTCCTCAGGTGCTGCCTCGTCATCACTTGCAAGGGTTGAAGACCTGGTTGGCTTGCTGTTCTGCCTCGAACAGTCGTCTCATGCGGTCCTGCCACACGGGGTCAGACGCCCGAGCAACTTCAATCAAGACACGAGCATCCGTGGGGCCTGCACCTGACCAGCGCAGGCGCTCTGCTGGGGACTGTCCTCTGGACGTGTGATGAGTGTTCTGGAGGCAGACAAACTCCGTGGACGGCGGAGGATTCGCAGGATTTGTACTCTCGTACTGAACCATAGCCACACACCGGGTGAGGTCATCGGCTTTGTGTGCATGTGGCACATGATGACTTTGGCCAGGACGGGGTCCCCTATACTGTACTCCGGGATCTGGCCAATGGAGGACTAACCATCCCTTATATCAGCCCCTTCATTAGTGAAATCCTTCTGCAGGTCTTTCCTAGGAGTCCTAGGGTCAAACAGAACCTGAGGGCCACTGGGCACCTCACTGCAAATGGGCTCAAACCTCTCACGGGGTGGCCAGTGGTCGAAGTTCTGATCACTTGCTCCAGCCAAGATCTGCAGATACTCATCTTGGTTGACGCGAGTGGAATAAACGACTCCATGTATCTCGTCATCAACAACTTCCACATGGGCCCCGATTTTCCTGAGGTGAGGGAATTGCACTTGCCGTTCCCAGAAGGCAGACTCAGCATGCTGTCCTGACGCCTTTGGTGCAGCAGGCTGGCTTGGCCTTGGAGGGCGCACGTACCCTCCCCCGGACCCGGACGCCGCCTGTGAAGGAAGGGGCATCGGCATGGTAGTGTCTTCTGGCACCATCGGTGGTGGAGGGGCCGAGGTTGGCCCTTCAGACCGTGTGGACCACCTCCAAGCCGGAGTGGTTGAGCCAGGTCGGGGATAGCTTCGCCTTTAATGGGTTTGAACTTACTAAGACCTCTACTGGGTATAAGGTACACGAGGAGGGTTACTGCAAAGAGCTTCTTTCTAAGTGGGAAGATGTGGAAGGGGAATGCCGCATCCCCATCTCCAAGGAGTTCTCTGTGCCTGAGACTCCTGCCGAGGAGCGTGCAGCGTTGACAAAGCAGGCTCAGACAATGTGTGGCCAGCTCCTCTGGCTGTCCGGCAGGACAAGGCCCGACCTCGCCTTCGCAGTGACCAAAGCCTGCCAAGTTGTGGCCTCCAACCCTGCCGAAGCCGTGGCTCGCTGCAAGTGTATTGTTAAGTACCTTCGCTATGCACCCTCCGTCGGCCTCCACTATGGCCCGGCTCCCAATGACTTTGGCCAGTGGGCTCAGCTGAAGTACAAGCGTGATGCCGGAAGCCTTGAAGTCTACTCGGATGCCAGCTATGGAGCTGACTTTGATGAGGAGTGTAAAGGAATGCAGTCTGCCCATGTGTATTGGGGTGGAGCTCTTGTTATGTGGGGTCAGTGCCGCCAACCACTTGCGCCGACCTCTACAGCAGAGGCAGAGCTCATTGCACTTGCAGAGGCTCACTTGATGGGCAAAGCCATGAGTCCTGCAATTGAGGCCCTTCTTGAAGGTATTACCTCAAGCCCTCCCAATCGCATTCTTTACTGTGACAACAGTGCCGCTGCGCAGATTTGTCTATATGACACCGGCTCATGGCGGACACGCCACCTTCGGAGAAGGAGTGCAAGCATCCACTATGATGTTGAGGCATCAGAGTGGAAGCTCTCCCACCTTGAAGGTGTCTTCATGACAGCAGACATTGGGACAAAGGCCCTAGGTCCCTCCAGGTTTGAAGACCTGCTTCAGGCCCTTGAGCTCTGTACTCCTCATCGGGAGTCTCGTGCCGAGGCTGAGGTCGGAAGCCAACCTGCCAAGCCTGAGCCCACCTGGGTTACCAAGGTCTTGCTAGCGCTTGCCCTTCTGTGTCAGGTTCAGGCAGCCTCTGCGCAGACTGCCACTACCAGTGACCTTCCTTCAGTCACTGGTGGGAACTTGTTCCGCATGTGTGTTTGGATTAGCCTAGCTGGCCTGCTTCTGGGTTTTTGTGGGTTTTTAGGGTGGTCTTTGGGGAGGTTAGTCCCGGGATGGTTTAGACCTCGACCCCCCGTGCAGTCCCGTGAACTCTCCCTTCCGCACCCTGCGCGAGCACCCCAAGGGGAAGCTAGGCCTAGTGGTTTCATAAGCTTTAATGGCAGGAATCCACCGCGTCCCACTCGCATTGAACTTGCGGAACGGTACCGAAGCCGCTCAGCTCCTCGAGGCCTACATCCTGGAGCAGAGCGCGGACACTGCCTATTTCCAGGCCACGGGCACTTGCAGTACCGGTATCCCACTGTCCCCACTCCTGGATGGGGGAGAAACGCCCATTGAAGGGGAGCTAGTGCTTCATGGACCTGAGGTACCCCAGGACCAGAGGGATCCTGATGCCGAGGCATTCACTTCAGAAAGTTCTGATGGAACAGACACTTCCACTGTGTCTCCCTATGAGGGAATGCCGGCCACTCCAAGCTCCTCAGCACCTAGTGCACGTAGCATCACTTCCGCCGGAAGTGCCGCTCTCGCAGTGGCCACCCTTCCAACCCTCAGACCTTCAGAGGTCTTCACTCCTGTATGGAAGATCGTCCCCAGCTAGGAGATAATGGTTCTGTGCCTACTTGTGGGTAGTGTTATAGGTGCACTGTTTATGTGCCTGGGATGGAGTTGCTGCCAGGCCTTCCGATCCAGGGCACGGCAGCATGGTGGCCAAACTCCTGTGCAAGGGGAGGACACCTTGCCCATCCGTGTTGCCCGGCCACAGGGCTTACCCCACTCCCCCGATGGGCCTGTGCGACCCCGTTCCTCAGCAAGGCCCCGGGAACGGACTCCCGAGCTCAGGAGACGCCGTCCTGTCTCCGAAGCTCCTTCCCCTGCAGCTGGGATTGAAAGAGGGACAAGTCCCATTAGGGTTAGGGTTCCTTATAGTCCTCAACCCGAACACCCGCGAGGCCTCAGGTCCCACTTCCTGTGTTTGGGACTGAGGCAACAGCGTCGGCAGCACGCCCAGCATCCGGGAGATCGCCCTTCTACCGTGGAGGAGCTCCTGATTCTCGGCCCACTCCTGTTACCCCTTTGCCGACATCCAGGGAGGTCACCTCACCTGGTATTTTAGACCCACCTCAAAATCGTATCCCCCGTACCGCCTCCCCTGCACCTCCAGTGTTGGAGGAAGAGAGACCTCCGATCGTGCAGCCTGCCGGGCAACCAATGCATGCCCCAGGACCTGCCTTGCAACCCGAGCGCCAGCAACCTCCTGGTGCTGCAGAGCCACTGCAGCCTGATCCCGAGCCCGGGACTCCCACCTCCTGTGCATGGGAGGAGACATGTGCCAGGAAGGCCACGAGTGATTATCACTCCGTTTGGGCAGTGTGCACACCACATCTCCGGATGCCCATCCCTGGCCAACACAAGGGTTACTGAGACCCGCGACCTCTGCCAGTTTTGTTTTCCTCACCAAGTCTACCCCCGCACTCCTCCCACGAACCCGTGTCGAATCTTCTCCACCCCTCAGGGGAACTGCATCCACATCCGTGAGGATTGCAGGGTTCTTGGAGGAGGAGACGTGCACCGCCGCCGCTTGTGTCAGACCTGTCTGCCCGACGGGGTTCAGCGCGGCTGAAGGGGGAGTGTCCAAGCACTTGAAAGCAACATGTGCATGGATGCTACAGCCTGTATGGCTCAAACCTGGCCAAGGGTTGTAAGGGTTTATGGGGTTATAGTGGTTAGCCTTAGTGCTGCCTTGACCTTAACCCCCTAAGCCCAGGAACCTTCCCAGTAGCGCCAGCACACACTTTTCACACTCTAAGTAGTGTAGACTTGTATAGTCTTTTGTAGCTCCTTCTAGAAATAGAAGTAGAGCCCTAGAGGAGTAAAACCACCGACTTGTTTGTGTTCCGTTGCGGGAAAAAGAAAGTAGTCCGCTCTGCCTGCATCGCGCACTTATTATGGCTTTGTGGAATTCCATATTCTATCTACTTAAGGGGGCCTATACGTCTCTGTCTCTGGACCTGCCCTTTTGAAGCTTGCGATGCTAAACAGCTCTTGAACAATCTCGATAGTAGATTCTAATCTGTCACAGCATGTCCCCATTTTTACACTTCCTCCCCGTTCAGTACTTACTCACCTACTCCCCAAACCTGGAAGGACTATGACCCCTCTACAGTAAAATTACCTACCCTTCCCAAACGAATAGGGAGCCAGAAAAGGGGGCCCCGACAAGACTGATGTCCTTCAGAAAGGGATCTATGAGATCCTATGTTAGCTTCGGGGAGCTCAAAAGGAGGGCAAAGGAAAGTGGAGTAAAGGAAATAAGTCTCAATATCGTAGAGTATGTAGTAAGGATCCTTTAACCTACCTGCCTTCATCCCACCTTTTGAGATTCCATGGAAGTTGCGGGTATACCTCACGCGGTGAGCCAAGCTATGGGCATAAGGTGGCTGTTGGCGGTAGCGACAAATTGCCTCGGCAGCTATCCAGTATTGGGATGATTACCTACCTACTATATGTCCAACCCTAAACCCTCTCGACCCTCTCAACCCTCTCAGCCCTCTCAACCCTCTAAACCCTCTAGACCTTCCAAACCCACAAGCCCTTCAAGCCATGATTAGAACATCATGTTTCATGTTCGATGGTCGGAGTTGACGACCTGCGCGTTGCTTTGGTTAGTCTAAACTTCAGGAGCAGCAATGCAATTAGCGCTAAGAGCATGATGGGTCTTTCTCATGAAAACATGGGTCCTGCCCCCACCCACTAACAGTCTGTGATAGGGGTCATATTCAGGGCTCTATGTATGTATACGGTAGACATGAAACCTATGTTTATTTGGGGGCAATACCTAAATTACAAGTTGCATCCGTGTCTCATGACATCTGTCATCGTGATCAGGACTACAGGTCCAGCAGTGCTGACTGGTGGGGTACCGCTTCCTACACCCTAAACCCTAAAAACCCTAACCCTTGAAACCCTAAACCCTAAACCCTACTCCCAGCGCCTGCTACCTGTGAGCAACTGTGTACCAGATGCTCGAAAATTCCTAGACGCCAGCTTCTGAAGCTAGAAGCCCTGTTGTTTCCTCGCCATAAGGACCCCAAAGGGTCCAAGGACCCAAATCATAGGGTCTTAGGGCCCAAGTACTACAATATTAATGGTATTTGGGCTCCAAAACCCCATTATTTGGGTCCTTGGACCCTTAGGAGACTGCATGAGACTCTTTCCCCGCTTCCCTTGTTGCTTGCGTACACATCGAATGACAGGAATATTCCCGGCTTGCATGATGCACAATGTGGGCCTTGGGGTAGTTAGCATGGGCACATGGGCTGCTGAGACGCGAGACACAAATTCCCCAGATCTGCCTACAGTAATTTTTTCGTAGCTGATACTGGAGGCAAAAGCCGCAAAATTGCTAGGCAGCAGGATTGCCAGAACATCATTCGCAGGCGGCAGATAATAAAGTAAACCAGTAAGTGCTCAAACACGTGAAGGAATAAGGCTTTTCAGTTTTCCAGCTTTTGCAATACCCCCATCATGCGGCACCTTATCGGGGCAAGCGCCGATAGTGCTCGTAACAATCATCTTCGCGATGCGATACCACGCAAGGAAATGGCAAAGTAATCCATGCGCCTAGTAATGAACCTCCCCACTCCTTGATTCTACTCCCCCTGATATATATATATATACATATTATGGAATTATACCGGGGGTGGAATACATTAGGGAGGGGTGAGTACCATATCGTCTGGACATAAACACTAAAACCTAAACCCTTCAACCACGAGACTGGGTTGCTGTTAATGAACGTAATAAACAAGTTCCTACAATTGCGAAGCCCTATGAGTTACTATACACCCATCTTATGGCAACTTAATTTCAACTCCTAAACAGCAAACCACGTGAGGATGTCCAAACCTCTGACAGATGTTTCGGATGCGCTTGCTGAGGAGACCGCTATAGCCACGCAAGTCCTGTCGGCAGCCAAGTGCTTAGAGGCCTGAAGACTTTCAGGGCTAAGGAGTTAGGGTCTGAGGGTTTCCCAAAATTAGGGGTACCATTTTGGGAGTCCCAATAATATGGGCTATAGTATTTTGGGGTCTATATTGGGGTTCCCTTATTTAGGGAAAGTACCGTATTATGTTGGGTCACATTCCCTTCTAAAAAGCAGGGTGCCCAGAACATGTTTCTTTCACTCGAGCGCAACAGCATGCTACATATCAACAAGGACTGGCGCTTCTACGGAACGAGTCCCGATTGTGGAGCTGTGCTTCGTAGATCCTGAAGCCTAAACCTCCTACACCCTTAAAACTATACCTAAGGGTCCAAATACCCCAGTATTGTGGCTTTAGGTACCCCAAAGCCCCATTATTTGGGCACTTGGACCCTTAGAGTAAAGGACCCCCCACAACTCCGTGGACTAAGCGCGCCTCGGCTGTTCTCCGTGCGCTGTTCAAGAATCGCGCGAGGGTGGCGCTGGGACTCTGTGGGGACTCCGCATCATCGTCCAAAAAGAGCTCCTCAGGGTTCACTTTCCAAGTCTACCAGGACCCTCCTTGTACCCTTAATTGGGGATATATGGTCCCTAATAGTAGGTACTTAGGCCCTAATAGAGGGTAGGAGGAGGGTCTAGGTAGGGTTTAGGGTTCTCCACTTGAAGTAAAACTGAGCTTATGACCCAGCTACAAGCCCCTCGAAGGACCCTGCAAGCTGCAAGGGTAATAACCGGGCTAAAAAAAAGTACAGTTGTTCTTGGGTTAAATCACCCTGTGAACCCCCAAGCAGGGCTTGCAGGAGTTTGAAGGGTCTAAGTTTCTGGCTATATCAAAGCTGTGCTAAACTCCAAGCCTCAAACCCTCACCCGCAACCCTAAACCCTAAACCCCAAGGCAAGGTCTTTCCTCCTGTTCAGGCTCCATTGCATCCACTCTGCAAGCAGCCTTCATTCAGTAGCGATGTCGTTTGAGGATTTAGGATGGGGGGTATATTGGGGTTATATTGGGATAATGGAAAAGAAAATGGAAACTACAAATTAGGGTTTAGGGTATAGTCCAGTCCCCCTTAAGTAGATAGAATATGGCTCTGGGTATATTACAATCAGATCCCCATATACCCCATATTCTATCTACTTAAGGGGGACCGTAGAATTCAGAGGTTCAAGGTTTACTGTCTAGGGCCCGGGTACAAGACAACTGGAACTAAACTCCAAACAGGAGAAAAACTCAACGATGCCTACAAACATAGCTGCTACACAGGCTTTCCCCAAAATTCCAAAATTGATGATAAGGAATGTGTTTTTTTAGGGTCTATCTATCTTGGAGCCCTCTTTTTCTGGAACCTATCACATTGCCATCTAATCTTTGTCATGAATTCCGCGAAGTCCTACAAATGGTACAGGCATCACTCATCCAGGCTTCGGTTTCCATGGATCTAGATACTCCCGAAACCCTAAACCCCCAAACCCGTACACCCTAAACCCTAAACCCTCAGCTACCACCACAAAAACCTGTTGTTGCCGCTCTCGCTCATGCGATGACTTTTCCATTCCAAGCTCAATTTTGTGGCAGATGCCGCGGGTGCTGCTCCAGATACTAGGAGTAGTAATCCCGTCCCTCTAATATTAAACCACCCCAACCCTACGGTTTAGGGTTTAGGCCCCCCACCCGCCCCTAATACTACATACTCCCCATTGTGGTATATCATTATATATGGCAATATCTAATAAAAGGAGGGAGTTCACATCAAGGGGAGGGGATTACTATCAATACGGATACCAGTACCGCTATCACTAACACTGTCAGCTGAAGTCTTCAAGCTGCCACAGCCTTTCCCCAACCCCAGCCTGCACCCAAAGGGCAGAGGGTTTAGGGTTTGGGGTTTAGGGTTTGAAGTTTAGGGTTTAGGGTTGAGGGGGGGTTCAGGGCTCCATGCCGTCTAGAAGTCTAAGGTTCAGGATTCTTCCACATCATGGGTCCAGTCTTCGGAGGCTTCCACTGCGTTGATTGCTGGTATAATTCCTTAAACCCTTGTATTCCGCCAGTTTCCATTTGATGTTCCATTTTCTTTCCCATTTGATTCTCCATGAGACTAGGTACCCCTAGCTTTAGGAAACCGCCATAAACCCTAAACCCCAATTTTAGGCTATGGGGATAATAAGAGAACCTGATTTGCAGTTGGATTCCCTGCCAGAACATTGACACGAGGATGTGGGTAACCAACCCCGAGCCCTGACTATCTTCTGACTATAGAGGTTTAGGGTTCAGGTTTAGGGTTTGGGGTTCAGGTTTAGGGTTTAGGGTTCAGGTTTAGGGTTTAGGGTCCAGGTTTAGGGTTTGGGGTTTAGGTTTAGGGTTTGGGGTGTGGGGGGGGTATCCCACTTGTGATAATCTATAAAACTCTGCATGACCCTGAGTACCTTACACCTAGGGAACTATGGCGCTACCGTTAAAGGAGACATAGGTAAATTGGCTTTGCAAACGGGATAAACAGGGTGAGAATCTCCGAAGTAAGGAGTTTTTCTTGGGGCTGCAAAGAGCCCCAAAACAACTACAACTAGCCAGACCCCCAGGACAACCTAGAAAGTAGAATCGAAACCCCCATGATGATACTGTATAGGCCCTACACTACTATCGGGTGATTTCTGAGAACTCTGACTGAAGAGGGATCTACTTTCTAGATCCGCCCAGGGTCTAGGTAAGTGACCGGACTCTCTGAGACCCTTGCAGAGTTGGCTGCGGAAATCTGAGTACAGGTTGTGCTGTCCCCGCCTGCATGGCTTCATCTCTGTTAGTTTCTTTATTACTTCGGGTTGAAGGTTTAGGGTGTAGGGTTGAAAGGTTAGGGCCTGGTGGTTCTGACCATGTGTATTTGCGAAGTTGCAAGGGCTGAAGGTACAGAACTGTAGGAGTTGCACGGATAGCGCTTTGCGCACTCTCCTACAGACGCCACCTGCCCCCGCACCCTAATAAGCTACTTTGCCCTGTTGCCTGAGCTTGCCCTATTGAGAAGAGATATTATTATGGTTGTGGGGGCTTCATTATTCAGGGGAGTGGATTACCTCTACGTTTTCTCAGGTTATGACCATGATCGGAAGAGTACCTTGCAAACTGTTGAAGGCAGCAATGCTTCGAGTGTTGTGACACTAAGGCCGTTATCATACCAAGATCACTATCACTGTTATCGCCTTCTTGTGCGCGTTGCCACAGGCACCTCAGGGCAATATGCTGGCTACTCATGGTCGATGTTATTTCTATCATCATCGCGCCTTTTTTCCCACTAGTGACTAGTGGCCTGAGCCCTGAATCCCAAACCCCTACCCTAGACCGTAAGCCCTAAACCCTAAACGCTGAATCTCACCTGAACCCTGTAAGCACATCAGAACTCAAAAATAGGACCTTTTTTCAATCTCCCCATCACATCATTGATATCTGATAGGGACCCCCGAGTATCCCTTAGTAACCCTGCATGTCCCTAGTTTTACGAACCCCGATCCCTAAACCCTTTATACCCCTATAACCCGTAAGGGTACCTACAACTACACCTGCTGTAAAAGAACGCGCCAGTATGGGAGTTTCCTAAAACAGGCAAAAGCACTAATTCCTCATTTTTTTAACCCACAAAAACAGACTCCCGATTGTTGGAAAGTCTATATTCTATATATTCCAATTCTCTAATATCAGCCCTACTTGGAGAATCATGGGACTTAGTAACTACTTACAACTGGGGGCTGTACCTATACATAATAAAGCTGCATGTAAAGAACACAATTAGCCAGATTGTAAGTAGCGTATAACCCAGCTCTGACTAATTGTTGGATCCCATAGGCTTCCTAGTCCCTAAACCCTAAAACCC
>CAJNIZ010046591.1:0-39632 GCA_905231905.1 Symbiodinium pilosum
ATTCTGTGAAATGTGCAAAAACGCAGCGGTAGAGTTTGACCCCCGAACCGATTCACCATAGACCCCATAATATGGTAACTTAAGTTAAGTTCCTTAACAGCAACCCAGTACAACAAGGAAGGAATCTTAGGCAGTGGGGCTCATGAGGTATTCGTGCATATTGAAGGGGCCTTATTATGGCAATCCTATGTTCGAAGGACAGGCAGCCTTGCGTCCACATAATCGCCCGTGTAGCAGAATGCAAGCTTCATGCCTAAGCCCTTAAACCTAAACCCCTAAACTCTAAACCGCGCTACAACCCTGACCCATTAAAACTACCAAATTCTGGCGCATTGGTACAAGAGCAGTAAACGAAACACTCAAGATACTTAGCCCCAAGATCAAATAAGCCAGCCTCAGAACCCCACTTAAAATTGAAATTTTGAATTGTTGTTAGGATTATAGTACCCAAAAAAAACATAGGATGGGTTATTCTCAAGATTATGCGCCCCCTTGTTTATAGCTTACATTACAGCACCTAATATTTAGGAGTACAAAAATGGAACCATGTTTTTGAAAATTACCCATAGTATGACGCATACCCCTACATCCTCAAAAGCCCAGTTTCTCCCTCTTGCACCTGGCATCAAGGTTTTAAGGTTTATGGTTTACAGTTTTAGGATTAATGGTTTAGGCTTAGGGTTACCACCACTTGGGTGAGGTAGGGTGGGGTGGTTCATGGTGGCCCCAAAATGCCCTGTGGATGCTAAACTCTTCAGTGGGAGCGTTTGGGCTGATCCTGGCTAGAATATCAGAAGCCATGGTAGGGTAGGTTTTAGGATTTCGGGTCATGTAACCACTAGACATGCATAAGAGGTATCAGAGGATTGTAGGAGTATCAGAGGATGGTATACCCGAATAAGCATTCAGGCCTCTGCATAACGGCAAACGGACCACAAAAGTGGGGACGACTTAGCCACAGTGTCTTTTCCACTCGCGTCCACAAAGCTCCAGCTGCAGTGGATGGCGGAAAATCTTGCACCACCTTACGTACATGCCCCTCAATGGTTTTAGCTACGAAACCTCGTGCGAGTAGCCCAAGAAGGGTGCAAGATGTCCTTCATCAACGGTTCTCTTCGAACAAGAGCTATATGCATCACAGCAAGCCGCGGCTCCCTCAGATTGCTGCGTGGAGGCCAGGCCAACAAAACTGAGCGGAGACCCGGCTTTTGCTGTTACTGTCGCCAGGTGAGATGAGGTTCTACTTCCTGTTTTTTCTACCCGATTTGGCGTCCATGACCGTGGCTTCAGACACGCAGCCCAGCACAAGGTGCTGCAATCATCAGTCGCCAGAGGTCCCGCCGTAAGCGTCTCGGTGTAAGCATAGCGCTAATGCTCCTCGTCAAAAGCTTCTGCAGGGATCTCAGCCTGACCCAGTCCCAGGAAGTCTCGGATGCGCCGCAGCTCCCGGAGTGGCCGTGCGCGGAAGTGCTCAGCTACAACCACCAGAACGTGCTCCGCTGGGAAGAGCCCAGGGAGCCGCTCCAGCCTCAGCAGCTTCAAAAGAGCTCTGCTTACTTTCTAAGTAGTTCTGCTTAATTACAGCGTGGTCAAGTGGTCAAGCAAAGCCCAGCTGCTGCTCGGCGAACAGGTCCCGACGAAAGGCATCTGAGCGGGCGTTGCGAAGACAGCAGCTCCTTTTTGGTAGCGTTCCTGAAGGCTTCCCCCAAAGCGGCCCTTGTCATTTTCATGGTTCTGCTGGCTCACTGCCAAAGAGATCGCGTTGCGCAGGGACACCCCCAGCCGTGCCTGGGGAAGAAGCTTTATCAGCGATCATCTCCGCATGTCCAAACCAGGAGGCGTGGTGCGCTGGCCCCAGTTCCCACTCCTCGTCCTCGTCAAAGAACATGCTTGGAAAGCTGGCACCCCTGACACACCGCGAAATACTGTACAGCTTTGTCGCGGGGATGCTTCATCCTATAGTTCAGATCAAAACTCTTCTAAGCAGCCCAACCACTTGTGGAAGGATAAGCGTTAGGAGGACCCCCCACCCAGAAATAGTGGGTGCATTGAGTAAATCCATGCTCGTGTGCCTAGCTCGGTCAAAACTCTGCGAAGGCTTCTGCTCAAAGAACCTAGCTGCATTCAAGGAGACCTCCCCTTGAATGCAGCTTGGTTCTCTGAGCAGATGCCTGAGAAGAGTTTTGACCGAGCTAGGCACACGAGCATAGATTTGAACAGGGCACCCACTCCGTAGCAGCAGGGTGGGGGGTCCTCCGAAGGATGAGCCTGATGTCCTCGTTGTTGCAGAGGGCTGCGTGGGGTTCTTCTCGATCAGCGGTAGGCTCGACCAGCATCCTGTTCTTCTTTGACTCTGGTCTGCTGCTAAGGAACCTAGACAACGTTCCCAAAATTAGGAATACTTGGATTAGGATGGGTTTTGTTTGAATGCAGCATAAACCCTAAACCCTACACCCATCAGACACCCCTGCTCCTTCATGAAAAAATTAAGCACCCACCGACAACAATTAGCTTTGAGACCCTGACCCTGAACTCTTTAAGCCCTAGACACTATGCCCTAAACCCTAAACCCTAAACCCAACTCAAACGACTGGTGTTCAGGATTTAGGCAGGGTTTAGGGTTTAGAGTTGGGACTATAGGCTACAGGGTTGCAGGGCTGTCGTTTCTGCTTGGCACATCAAACGATTGCTACATGTTAGCATTCCTATATTTCTGGTGCCGGCTCCTACAAGTGACAAGGCGGCATGAGTCCAACAAACAAAGCGAGAACAAAAGATGACGAAACATGTGCAACATGTGAAAAAACCCTTCCGGAGACCCCTCCAAATCCTTCCCGTGTGGCGGAAATGTCTATATCCCCCTTTAGGAAAATGTGAAAGCATGTCAAGAAACACTCCCAAGACCCCCTCCAAACCCATCCCATTTGAGGGGGCCAGAATGTGAAGAATGAACATGTTGTTCACATTTTTCATGTCTGATGACATGTTGATTCACAACTTTCACATTTCTGGCACCATTTCTTTCCTTGTTTTCAGGACTCTTGTAGCAGTCCAGCGGCATAACTCTACATTGCTCCAGAGTGCCTAAAAGAGGGTCATGAAGTTCATCAAAGATGTTCCTTTGACCACGCGAGCTGGGAAATTTTCATACTCTTCTTGGTAAGATTAGAATAGATTTGCAAGGAACCCCAATATGACAGACTCGCTAAGAAGGGCCATAAGAGGGAGCTTCTTAGGGAACCCAGACATCCCTAAACCCTAACCCCTAACCCTGCCCTAAAGCCTAAAACCTAAACCTTAAAAGCTAAAACGCCTGGGGATCGACCTCAAAGGTTGCCAGGATACTGTGCAAGCAACCGCCTCAGCCACAGCCAGCTGCGAATTTTCTTCGCGCAGCGCCCTGTGTGTCCAAAGATTCATTGGGGTTTAGGGTTTAGGATAGTGAGCTGGAAGCCCTAGTAAAATATCATTGTCGCAGTTCCTTAGGATTATAATAAGCAGAAAGTAAGCGTCACTCCAAGCAGCCCTATGTACAGGCTTCTGAGAATCATGGTTTTGGTTGGCATTTGGAGCCCTTTGAAAGATATTCGTTTCTGAGGTCCTTATGAAACTCATAACAGATAATTTTAAGATATCCCAAGGCCAACCCAGTTTTGTAAGAAGGGTGATGGTATTCTGGACGACCTACGGTTTGATCGGAGGCTCGGCCTCTCCGACAATCAGCCAACTCCCCCCTCAAAAGGGTTACTTCAGCTCTGCTCCCTGAGCTCCCTGAAGGTCTCAACGCCCACAATCAACTCGGTGTAAGTATCAAACCCTAGGGCTCCAGTTACGTAAATGCTTGGTTCTGGGATCCATCTACCCTAAAGTTACATAGCCCAGTAGTCTAGTATTTAAGTAACTGGAGCCCTACAGGGAAAGTCCAGCTCCTAGAAGTACTTGCGAGGACCAAAGTCTGCATTTTTGGCAGAGGGACATCCAACAGCCACTCTGCTGATGCTTAGGCATGAGCTTACTATACTTGGCGGTTCATGGGACTTAGTGACTACTTAAAACTGGACTTATAACCCGACTTATGATTAGAGAAGCTCCTATGAGGCCATTTAGGGGGATTGTAGGGTTTGAAGCCCAGATATAAGTAGTGACTAAGTCCCATGAACCTTCAAAGTGACTAACCTCATTTACTCGCTAGGCAGAAGGTACACAGGGTCATGCAGGAATATCAACCATGGTGGTGCACCGCAGGGTGCCAAGGGGAATGTCACGCTGCAGTAACAACACTGCTGTCACGATGACGTCACTTTACCGGCAGCAATACTCGGCTCTTACTAGTTCGAGTACTATTACTATTGCACATGCAACGCAACTACTATCACTAATCCTGAAACTATCGCTTTAAAAGCAGCCTCGACTGGGCAGCATTTCTCTGAATGAGCTACGTACTGTAGCAGCATAAACTACCCATATTTTTGGGATCTATTCGAAGTACCCTGTACCATGAAGATAAAGGAGCATGGAACCATCATGTGGGTACTGATTTAAGCTTCTACATCAGTTTGTGAAAAAAGGTTGTCTGTACATAGGGAATTCCTCAGAAGAACGTCTGCATAGCCCTTGTAAGGAATGCCCTGCAAACAGCTGTTGATGAATGTACCCCGGTGTTCCCCACATGTGAACCCAAAGACGGATACCATGCAAAGATGAATGTCCACCTGATTTCCCCATTACCGAATAGCGTGCTGCGACACAAAGGAACCATATGCCGGCTGGAATCCAGAAAAGGCTCTGCAGTTCAATTTTGAGGTTGCTATGTTGTGGCAGCGCCGCAGCGCATGACACCTTACTATACAAAACAAAATACATCAGAGCCTTTCAACTTCACTGACATCTTAGACACCTCGACCCTCAAACGCATACGCCAAATCTGTGAGGATAGACGGCGGAAAAGTACTAGAAGGCAGGCGCCTAGAAGGGTGTGGGGTATTCTGTAAAGAAAAGACATTGGTAGTCTTTGCGGCTCCTATTAACCCAAAAAAGCCACCACAGACATTTGAAAATGCAGCCCCCTGCAGATATACAAAATGCCGACACACTCCTTCTTCAACGTGGTGCTGTCCAACCAAGCAGTTCTTGGAACGTTAGCAAATGAACTCTGCCGAAGCCTATCCCTTTTCTTTGAACAATTTGGCCTGTTTCAAAGCTCAAAGGCCACCCCCCCCCCACCAAAAACAAAAATCAAAAATTATCAATATCTTCCACCGAACTGGCACCCAATCCCATGGAATCCCTAGAAAAACCCTTCAAAAGGAAAGTAGTCGTTATGGGCCACTTCGTGGGGTTCCACATAAGCCTGCGAGAGGTTTGCTTAAAACATCCTCACGCAGCCTGCGGAAGCTTCGGCGATAGCTGCTCGACCGCCCGACGGAAGCCCTCCACTGTTTCCACCTCGGCTCACCCAAAGTGAAATGGAATTTCAAAGAGGACCATGTGAGCACCGTCGTTCCCAAAATTAGGTTCCCATTTGTGGTACCCCTGAATAGTAGCTGCCATAAAATGATCTAGAGCCAAAATCTGCTATTACTACTGTTGAGAGCAACTCGTAGTATGGGTAATATGCAAAATATTGCCCTGCTAACAAGGGTCTGCATGCGGTTGGAAGGTAATTCCGGGAGGGTAAACGAAGCGCCTCATAGATTTCTACGACCGCAGAAATCTCTCAAGATCAAGCGATGTTCCTGAAAGCGGGAGCTGTCTAATGCAACCATGTCTCTAGAAGTCCCCAAAAACTCACAATTTGGCCAACACTGTTCACCTGGATCTCATGCTTTTGCAGCGGGTTGCCATGCTAAACCCTAGACCCTAAACCCTTAAACCCTAAACCCCAAACCCAAAGCAAGATCATGATCCTAAACCTGAATCCTAAGCCCAAACCCTCATTCTTACTAAACCCTGAACCCTATCTCCTAAACCCGAAACCCTGAACCCTATCTCCTAAACCCGAAACCCTGAAACCCATCTCCTAAACCCTAAACCCTGAACCCTATCTCCTAAACCCTAAACCCTGAATCGTTCCACAGCCGAGTGGCAGAGGCGTCATTGTACGTTACCTTCCGGTCAAGCTTTACTGGGTTGCTGTTAAGGAACTTAAATTAAGTTACTATATTGGGGAAACCCTATTATTTACTATATATACCCATTATGGTAACTTAATTTAAGTTCCTTAACAGCAACCCAGTTTAGAGTCAGTTGGTAATCCCCTCTTACTCCCCTTAATATTCAATATCCCCAATACGTTATAGATAGTACGCCACAGTGGGAATATGTAAGATTAGGGGGATGGGGGGTTTAATCTTTGGCGGGGATTAGTTTCCATACGCAGGGGATCCCAATGTGGACCCCAATCGGGTTAAGTGTTTAGGGTTTAGAATCTATGCTAGAGCTGAGGGATCAAGTCAAATGCTGGGTGAAGCGTTTGGGCGAAGGGTTTGGGGCCTCAAACCTTGAACCCTAGGGGGAAGTCATATTGGCGGAGAAATAGTTTCGCAGCATGGGGATTCGAGCAGTCGAAGCTAAGGGTCTGAATGATAAACAGCCTCTTGCCGTAGGCGGGGCACGTGGTCTTCGGGCGTTCAACAGCAACAGCCATGGTGCATAATTGCGGTGAAAGCTAGCACCACGAGGGTCAGAGTCATGATATATGAATGTGTGTATGTGCACATATATGGGGGCTTCCCAAAATAAGGGGTACCATTTTGGGGGTCCCAATAATAAGGACTTGACTAGAATATATTTGGGATCTATATTAGGGTCCCCTTATTTTGGGAAACTGCCCCTAAACCCTAAACCCTTAACCCTATACCCTGAACCCTAAACCCTATACCCTATACAGATTGCAATGAGCCAAAGCAAGTCTGTCTAGAACTTGGCACAAACACTCTTGATGCCCTGAACAAGAAGGTGGCGAGGAGATTCAGGGGTAAAATCTGCTACAGTATACTTAGGGTTTAGGGTTTAGGGTTAGTATACTTATTGAAGAAATATGAAGGGAACGTATTGCTAGCTTTTCAGGGTTCTACACTATGTGAGCTTGCACTGATAAGCACAGCGCAGCACAGCTGAAAGGCGTCTCTCGCATGTGCCGGCTAGGCATATGCTTTTTCCTGAAATTAGGGGAACTTTGTAGGGTCCTGGCGACATGGCTTGATCGCACTCTGACTACTCTGGCAGCCACGGATCTGAACAACCATGACCTCCAATTTTCAAAGCCCTAAAGGTCCAAGTGCCCACATATGAAGCCTCAGGTCCCAAAAACTATTCAGATCGTCGTCTTCCGGACTCAGCCTGCATTATTTGGGTACTTGGACCTTAGGGAAAGATGCTCGGGAGAACACGGATCCTATGGAAAACCAAGTGGCGTCGACGCCGCCCAACGGAAGTGGCCAAATGGCCGAATGGCACCAAGTTTGCAGCAAATCCGTGATGCAGGCCACGGATGTGGACGTCAGGCGATTGCCTGGGGCGGTTGAGGGTTTATAGGGTTAGAGCTTCAGTTGGATGTGCAGGTCAGCTTTCTGTTTCTATTCTAAACTTAGACCTCCAGGGTTCTTGGCTCCAGTTTTGGGCGTGCAAGAAGATTCCTAAACGAAGAGATAATCTGAAATCTGAAGCTGCAAGTCCAGCGCACCTTTGCCAGGTTCCTTATTCGGAGGTTAAATTCAAGGTAATTATGGCCCGATGAATGCTGCACTTATAACCCAATGATCAGCCCATTGACTACCCGGCTATGGTCCTAAGTAGGTTATAAATGCCAGACATATGGGGGTTTCAACTCACCTGAACCTCCAATCATTGGAGTAAAACATTCCATCCTTTGTGTTCCCTTCTGAAATTCCAACATCATAAACATGAAATGTATATCCAACACTGATCTAGTTGGAAGTGTGACCCCGACGTCCAGGTAGTAATAGCCTAATTATATACTCATTATGTTGGGATTGAAGGCAATTGCGGTGGGTGCTTGGGTTCTGGGCAACACCTACACTTCGGCCGGGCCACGAAACGCCTACCAATCCGGAGTCCCGACCCGAGAATCCCCCTTCAGTGTGGACACAGAGCCTAAGGTCTTGATACTACATCCTACAGGAGCCCACGCCAGAAACCCGCGATACGTAAGCACTAAGCACCTACTTCTGTTCTTTCGGCCGGCCACGCCTCTT
Source organism: Symbiodinium pilosum (assembly GCA_905231905.1). Classification (NCBI taxonomy): domain Eukaryota; class Dinophyceae; order Suessiales; family Symbiodiniaceae; genus Symbiodinium; species Symbiodinium pilosum. The sequence continues at coordinate 8,217 of CAJNIZ010046591.1, forward strand.
GAACTTTTGAGCGACAAACCCCATCAGGGTCCATCATGTGCACTGTGGTACCGTACCATGCCTAGTCCTTCTGCCATAGCCTACCCTCAGAGTCACGTCATCCAATCCTACACTCAAGAAACACCTTGGACTCACTCCTATCCAAACTCCGAGCCCTCAAGCCCTACGCCTACCCCACACCCACAAAGGCTATACCCTACACCCTAACCCTGAATTGTAGTTTCCATTTGATTTTGCATTATCCCAATATAACCCCTACGTAACCCTACGTAATATTCCCCCAATGGGTGCCTGAGCCCCCTTCTTGTATGCAGGACGGCGACTGGTGAGGTTCAAGTAGCCCAGTGCTGCCTGTCCCCGTTCAAGGACCGCGCATAATGCCAAAACTCCGACATCCGTGACCTCGTGTGGCACTTGCATGGAACTTTCTATCCCAAGCCCTAAGCCCTGAACCCTTAACCGTGTGGACGAAACATTGCTGGCTTGGGATGTCTGTGCTGCTATCATCCTACCAGACTCATGCTCTAAGATACATGGAAACACACCAACATCTCATATGAGGATATGATAGGCGTCTACAGACGGATGATAGAGACGAGAGGCAGTCGAGACTCCTTCTCAACCCCGAATTAACCGGTTGGCGTCCTTTATTATTTACAAGGAACGTCTCCCAAAAAATCGGAGCCCAATCCGGAGAAGGCCTAGCATGGACCCAAAATAGCATCCCTTCCCGAAAGAGTCCATGTAGGTGTATATACTTAGGCCGCAAAGGGGTTCCCATTTACTCTCTTAGGGCCCAAGTATAGGATATACCTGCATGGAACCTTTGGGTTCAAGATTGTTGGACAACACTGTTTTGGGTTTTCCCGAAGTTGTGGGTTCCGTGTTGGATGTTTTGTTTCTTTTTTTGGGAGGGGTGGGTGGGTGTGGGTGTGTGTATATAGTATTCCGGAGCATACAACGTAGGGGGAACTCCAGTCTGAAAACGACCATTTGCTTGTTGCTTCATAGAACCCTCTATATAACAAAATCGAGAACACTCTGAATTCCTAAACGCGCCCTAAAACCTGATCCCTAAACCCCGCACCCGAAACCCTTAAACAACTTCGACAGATTTTACCTGCGGCCCGCAAGCATCATTCGTTCCCAGGAGCAGCTCGCCAAAGTTTACTGCAGATCCTGGCAACCCAGTTGTTAGGGTTTAGGGTTGAAGGCTGAAGGTTTAGGATTTAGGGGCCTGGGGTTTTAAGGGTTTAGGGGTTAAGGTTTTTAGGGTTTTTAGGGTTTTAGGGTTTTGCGTTAAGTGCTATTTGGAAGATTACATGTCCCATTTCTGGTGATCAGCATGATCCGGATTATACCATCTGGGGGTATACTGGAACTGTACGGTTTTAAGGTTTAGGGCCCCAAACTCCAAGTCCTACACGGGGCGCAATCTCAAAGCGGGACTTCTGGACTGTTGCGCACATGTTGAACAAATAGTCCAATCTAATCCTGAAAAGGATGCCATTCAGGATTAAGTTGCCTTTTTTGTTTTCAGAAGATCAATTTCGCAGTGCGCCTCAAGCACCGCTTCAGGCCCTGTGCCCGCCCAAAACTACAAACCCTAAAGCCTAACCCCTATATAAACCCTAGACCCTACATGCTGCGTCCTTGCAGCAACTCCGCAAAGGCCAGCAATGTGCCGTCCGACAACCAGTTTTTCCCAAGGTCCAACCTTGAGATCCCCTGGGATAATGGAAAATAAAATGGAAACTACTATGTAGGGTTTAGGGTTTTGGAAGCTTAAGGCCGGATATTGGGGTAATATTAAGGTTATATTGGGGTTACATAGGGGTTACAACTGCGTCTAGGTATATGTAACATCTGGGGGGCATATGGAGGCATGTAGGGACCTCTTTTTTTCCAAAAAAGGGTTGAGGTTACATTAACATGGGGGCATGTACGGACATATGGGGTTTGGGGATTAGGGTTTAGGATGGTTTAGGGATGAGGGTTTTGAGAGTGTATGATGGCTATCTAGGGACATAGGTGACAACCACAAGAATGGGGTTTCAAAGATTAGGTTTCAAGGTTATATGGGGAGTATGAAGGATATATAGGGTTTAAATTCAAAGTGATGTGTTTAAGGATATTACCCCTGATCATGGAGTATCAAATGAGAAAGACAATGGAACAAAGCTCGGATCATACAGAGGTCTGGGGTTTCCCAAATTCGGTTGACCTTTCTGGGGTCCCTATAGTCGATGGATATAATCGCATTCTGGTGTTCGTGAGGGTTCCCCTATTTAGGGAAAGTAGAAAATTGGGAGGCTGTTAAAATTAGGTTCTCGATATGGGGGCCCTATTGAATGGGGCCGCATTCTGAGCATCCATACAGGGACGACAGCTTTCAAACTTTCTTACCAATTTTGTCAAGGTTACGCTGAACTCTGAACCTCAAACACTAGACTAATTTCCTACAGCTATCCCAAAACCGCGTTAAGTCTAGCATCTCTCTGAATCTTCTGGTCTCAAAGTATGGACCTCAAATTTTGGGCGCTCTAGGCCTGGTGGTTCTTTAGGGTTTTGGATTTAGGGGATTACCCCCTCCCCCTCCCCCCTCCCACAATAATAAAACCCCCCCCTCCCCCCACTCCCTAGTAATACAAGGTGCCGCAATTGCAAGTGTACCACGTGGAGACTACTTGCTACTACGGAGTTTGCTTAGAGTATGTCATTATACCAAACGCACCAACATCTCCAAAAAGTCCAGGAATCATACCCTCCCCCCAAAAAAATATGGAAGCTCAGAAGAGCCCCGGCAAAGACAACTGCCCTTCAAAACGGCTGCATGTCTCAAGCTCATCGGGCTGCAGAAATGCCCAAGACCTAAACCCTAATCACTAAACCCTAATCCAAACCTAGAGGCTGGGACACTCTACTAATCCTAAACCGCCCAAACCTATAGTCTGCAACTTCTTCGCCCTAGACCCACGTCCAGAAACCTCAGGAAGCTGTCACGGAATGTCCGTCTTGCCCCTGCAGAACCCAAATTAAGTCACTGGTGCTCGGAAGGCACGTTCATGTTGACTTCACATCAGGGGCTAAGCCCAGAATTACTATATAATCCCGCCGCTGGAACACAATTATATATGACTAGGCCCGACCTGCAATTATAACTATAACTGCAAGAAAACAACATGGCTACAGGCTTTTTCATGGGTATTACAGCGATGCTCATACCAACATGCTTGGGATTGTTATTCAGCCCCCCCAAAAAAACCAAATGGATATGGAACAATCAAGGGGGTTATGGATGAGAAGTCCAGACTATCGAACATGTTCCAATATTGTGGAAACATTAATCTAACGTTAGCGGTCCCTCCTGAGGGAGCCCCTACAACACCAGTATGTCAAGGGGGACCCCAACTGTTGGCAAGAATGCTTTTCTGGAGCTTAAAAAGCACTGTCAGCGCCTTCGAGGCAAGTCTACCGTCGCGATTGCACGGCCCGAACCCTGAGAGCCCCTGCCCGGAAGTCCCAACGACCATATGAGCTATTGTAGTCGAAACTCCTAGTATCCCCCCGAAAAAGCCACCATAATAGTCCCCCAAAAACCCCCTACATAACCCCCTGTAAAGAGTTTAGGGTATAGCTCATATGAGTTACCGTCAATAGATCCTACAGAATTCATTGGACATGCGCTCCTTATGAGGGACCATAATAGGGACTATACTACTGTAAACTACAACAGGGGCCCCCATGTGCACTGTCAAGGGTCCCTTAATAAACAGCCTTCTTGGCAGTAGCGCACGTCCGCACAATAGAATTTAGTTGTTCTGATTGAGTAAGAAGGGCGTTTCTCAAAACAGGGGCCCTTAAGAACCCTAGGAATATATGGGAACTGCAAAAAGGAAATTTTGGGGGGTCCTCAGCAAGTTCTGCAAGGAAGTGCTGCAAGGATCCATGCTTACAACTAAGGAGTCATAAAGAATATGCTTCCAGTTGCGCTTGAACTTTGGTCTAAATTCCTAATATCCCCCTCTTCAACCCCCCTAGTACTCCTTTATATAATCCCCTATGTAACCCTCTTTAAGGAGCTTAGACCCTAAACCCTAATCCCTAATCCCTGAACCCTAAACCCTAAAGCCCTAATCCCTAATCCCTGAACCCTAAGCCCTAGTCCCTAATCCCTGAACCCTAAGCCCTAATCCCTAAGCCCCATGTAACCCCCGTTTAAGGAGTTTGGGATGCCAAGGTGCATCCTCCAGCGTTTCCTGTGACAGGCCTCGGGGGCGAGAACATTGGAGCTACGGATATCTATAGTCCGTAAGGGGGGCTATATAGGGGATTATATAGGGGCGTATCATAGGGCTTATTAACGGGATAATGGGAGTTTAGACTATGGCCCATATGAAGTTACAGTCCCTAAGCCCAGAACTCCAAACCCTCATGCATTTATTCTAAACCCCAAACCCCTCATTTGTTTTTTCCTAAACACCAAACCCCTCATTCATTTATTCCCATACCCCAAACCCCTCATTTCTTCCGAGATTGGTGCTGTCGAGGCATTTAGCTATAGCTGGCATCCCGCAAGCAAGGAGTAGACCTAAGGAAGGGGCTTCTGAGAGGTCGGCCTTAATTTGATAGCTGCACGCTGAACACCAGATACGATATTCCCCAAACCCTAAACCCTAAAAACCTAAACCCTAAATGCTCTTTCAGATTCTTTCCCACTCAGCAGACATCCCTTGCAGAATCTCTACACTTCAATTCTGTGCATGGCCAGGGCGGCCATCTGTGCGTCTTGAGTGTCCTTTGTTTATTGCTATTATTACTATTACTATTATTACTGTTGTCATTAGTATCATTACTGCTATTGCTATCTTATGAATAAGCTGTCCATGATAACGCAGTCTTTTCGCCCCCTACGAATCGTAAGAATACAAATGCGTAGAAATGGTAGTAACCACAGTCACAAGTCAAAATAACGGCAACCGTATCATTGATAGCAAGGCTACATATACTAATAATGACATAACAGAGCTCCATCATACTAATACTAGTACTAATACTAGTAACAGGAACACATCATACTGGCACATCAAAAGAGAACTTAAAACACCAATGCCAACAGTGGTAGGCCGCTAGCTCCGGCTTACCTCATACTCACCGAGCATTGATCTTGCTGCTCCTCACACTTCATCTACCTACCCAAGTTCAAAGCTACCCCCATGAAGACTTAATTTCGAAAGCCCCTAAAACAAAATGGTATCAAAGCCTTAGATAAGGCTTACAAAGAACAAAATCCTTTGCAAAGGGTACCATATCAGCTTCCATGCTGTGTAGCTTGGCAGAGGTTAACTCTCCAACCTCGCATACTACCCAAAACCCAGAACCTTAAGGTAACAGCGTCCAAAGTAAGCTGGGGGATGAATGTACCCGCCCCCGCAAGCAAACATGAGAGCTGATGTGGTCACATGGTCCCCTGTTCAAAGAGCAGTAGTCTTTGTGGTGCCCAAACCTTATACTTCTGGGGAGCAAAGGTATCCACGCAGTTCAGACAAGAAGCGTGCAGCAGCGGTATGGCTCCTTCATCCTTATTGACATCAGAGGATTCAAGGATTTAGGGCCTCAGGGTCTAGGGTTTAGGGCAGTCTGTCTGGGCTCTTGGGATGCGGGGATTCAGGATTTGATGCTGTGCATGGCTTTGCCAGGGCATTGAGGCTGAGGCACTGGATTGAAATATCTCTTCAGTAAGAAAACCTTGGCGTCTAAACCCTAATCCCTAAACCTTATACTGCGTAGGGAAACCTTGGCAAGACATCGCTGAGAGCAGAACAATCGAGAAAGATCAGCCTCAAGCAACGCCTAACCTCAAACCCCAAGTCCTAAGGGTGTAGGGCTTAGAGACACAGACCACCCTAAACCCTAAACCCTGAACCGGCCTACAAGCCCTCGAGGACCTCAAGCCCTGTGTACAAGAAACCTCTAACCACAAACCCTCAAGAGCCCCCTACACCCAAACTCCTTCAAGCCCTGCACCCCCCGAAAAACCGTGAACCCTCCCGGGCCTCAAGCCCTAAGCCCTATACCGAACAAAATTCGGGGGTACATTGAAACAACGTTAAGGAGTCATATAGAGATATATGAAAAACAGGTCTTAGGCTTTAGGGCTTCCCCCAAATTAAACCTAAACCCTGTACCACAAGATCCCCACAAATCTTCAAGGACAGCGCAAGGATCGGTGATGCCACAGTTACGGAGCGACAAAGACAACAGCTGTGGCGCGGCCTAAGGGCTTTGAAAAAATGTGCGGTTCACTGTTTTGGGCGGGCCTACTGTGAGCCCTAAACCCTGAACCCCAATGACCGCGAGGATTGTGGTATCTTGGGGCCTGAGGTGTATAAGAGGAACCGCGGACGTTCTCGAAATGCCCATGTTGGTAGGGGTTATAGTGCAGAAGCCTTTGGGTATACTGCCCTAGACTAGACTTAGCAGATTATGGGGACTACGCGGACTGACATCTAGGCTCCTCAACAACTGGAGCCCTGAAAAACCCTAGGGATATATAGGAGTTGCATAGGGTTTGGGGTTTAGGATTCTAGGTGACCCTAGCAGTCTATGGGGCTTTCTCATGAGAATCTATGTCTGCATCCCTACAAAAGAGGACAGGAGAGAGATCGTGCTAGGCTGCTAGTGCTCCTCAGCCTTCCAGGGTCAGTACTCGAAGTCTTTGAGCCCGAATCCTAAACCCCAAAACCCAAGCGTTACCTACTCCGAGCCCTAGAAACAAGTAAAGCCGCCTACAAGCGGCACAGCAAAACTTACTGGTCGTCATATTATAGGTAATTCTCAAAAATAGGGCCAATTTTGGTAGCCGTAATATCAGGTGGCATAAGTTAAACTACAACCAAAAGGCCCAAAACTTTGAGAACAACCCATATTATAGTAATCAGTAAGAGCCAGGTATGGACCAGCATGGAAACTACGATAGGGATCCATTCCTCTTTAATGCCTTACAACCCTGAATCCTAAACCTGAAGTAGCTTCCATTTCCTCCACTCTTCCATACGAAAAGGTTAAAGACCTTCTCAAAGTGGAGGAACGTCTGTCTAGGGCCTAGCACCTGGGGTCTACGGGTAAAGGTTGATATTCACGTTCGACATATGTGCATCTGTGTCAGATTGAAGACACCCAAAACACCATCCTCCAATCACCTAAATAGTGGGTTCTAGGTTCCATAAACTCTATAACTACATAGCCCAGTAGCCTACTATATAGGTTACTGCAGCCCTAGGGTGAGAGAAAAGCACATTTCAAGCCCCTCTTGCTAAGCTTCAGACTCCCTCATCCAGTAGCTTTGCCATCGTTTGCGCCGAGGTATTGGTCAAAAGGTTCTTCTCTAGGTCCAGGGCCTGTGGCCATGCGCGTCCCAGATTTATTGTAAGGCTTGATTAATAGACATCACTGCTATAGCAATGAGACAAACTGACTACTTGGAGCATCACGGTAGTGAGAATCAAATACAACTGGCACATTGAAACCAACTAGGACCATCTTGGAAGACTTGGGAGTAACTGCAATAGGCCCTAACTACAGCTTGAATTGGGTTAACTATACGAACCCTGAGCACAGAAGAAAAAGTAGAGAAACCTTTGGCGCCGTAAGGGGAACCTGCACTCGCCATACGCATCCCAGCGTTGCACGCTTTTCCAGTCGCACGTAGCGAAAAGCAGCAACACTATGCAGGATCTCTATAATGAGGGTTTAGGGTTTGGGGTTTTCTGGGCTTGAGGCTTCTTACTGGCTAGTTTAAGTAGTCGCTGAATCTAGAAATGGAGACGATTATATTACTGTCATATTCTTGGGGTATAAGGGACCACTGAAAAGACCTCTGCCTCCATGGCCTTCTAGCAACCAGTAAGCGTATGCAGGCAGCAGGCAACGCAATGAATGTATAGATCTTTCTGGGCTTGCAAAGGATAAGAGATGACAGGGTTAAGGCTTAAGGGTTTCGGGCAATGCAGCTTGAGTGAACAGAGCAGACTTTGACATTTTACTTCCCAACCCACCTCGAAACCCAAAGACCTCTCTCAAATGGAGGAGCCAACTTGCACCTCATTCCTGTAAAGCTCTGCAGGCTTCAAAAATGGCGGTGTTTATATTGTATTTTATAAGATATTATGGTATATTACGGTATATTATCATATATTATAGTAACGTATACTAGAATTGCTCTTCCAAAAGCAACCAGCCGCAGGGGGACGCCCCTTGACACTGAGTAGGGTTCTGCGCGCCCGAAATTAAAAGTGAGACCGAGGATGGCGGAGGAGATGCCCTGAACCCATGGACACAGGTCTTGGTTGTCTTCTCCCAATACTGCCAAGTTGGAGAAATATTCCAACAACGTTGCTATATGCTCCTTTCGCATGTTTTAGCAACATGCATTTCAACGGCTACATTCCATAACGATCCGGACAATTCCTTTTCACAGATACCCGCAATCCCTGGGCTTGTGTCGAAGGTTCTGAAATGCTGAACCAGACCCGTAGCCCCAGTTACCTACATCTTTATAGGTTGTACCTAACGATTAAGGAGCAATTGCTATCTACATGTAGGTACTAAATTGGGGGTACAAGGGCTTTCAAAGTAGTACCTTGTACAGCTACAAGGATTCCCCTCTCAACCTGCAGGCGCCAACTCGAAAATCCCTGCAGGTCCCAGAGCGCGGGGATGCAACCCAGGCACGCAAAAACTAAACCGTATCCAAGGCCGAAAGGTGTAGGGTTTAGGGTTTACGGGTATTCATGGTCCAAGATGTACAGCAAAACCCAAGATATATTCCCTACATCCTACCACTACTCGTCTCTACAACCTAACTCTATGCCCTAAACCCTGAAATCCTGAACCCGAACCTTACATATTTCGCCAACTCCGACGAAGGCTCGCAATTCTTCATGTTCACAAGCCCTACTCTCACACCAGGGGCCTAAGTCATACCCTTCATACTGCACATCCCGCGTCGTACGTAGGGTGTAGAGTTCAGGGTTTAGGGATTTAGGGTAGGGAGTTTAGGGATTCAAAGAAATGACAGGGTCCAAGTACTCAGTGATTGTGCTCAAGGTCCCAAATACTACAGCCTGCATGGCTTGGAGGGACCTATATGGGTACCTGAAGCCTCAAGGTTTAGTGTGCCAGAACACCACAAATCCCAAGGCATAAGGTACTTTGGGCCACACATACGCTAAACCCTAAACCCTTAACCTTGATATAAACCGAAACCCTAAACCGTGATGTAACCGTAAACCCTAGCCCTAAACCGTGACATAACCCCAAGCCCCAAACCATAAACCGTGATATAACCCTAAGCCCTAAACCATAAACCGTGCTATAACCTTAAACCCTAAACTCTAAACCGTGATATAACCCTAAACACTAAGCCATAAACTGTGATATAACCTTGAACCCTAAACCGCGATATCACCCTGAACCCTAAACAAAGGTAAAACCCTCACCTCTAAACCCTAAACCCTAACATAATTCCACATTCACCCGGGGCCTGCAGCGATGTAGCTTCCAGGGACTCTGCGAAAGCGCATACTCCATCATCCTCACACCCGGTTTAAGGTTTAAGGGTTTGGGGTTAAGGGGTTGGGGTTTAGGCTTTAGGGTTTAGGATTTAGGGTTTAAAGGGTTTAGGGGTCGGGGTTTAGGGTTTAGGGTTTGGGGTCTAGAGTTTAGGATTTAGGGGCTTAGGGTTTGGGGTTTTCATGTGGGTTTAGGGTCTAAGGTTTGGCGGTTAATCATAGGGTTGGGAGATAAGGGCTTAAGTGATGCCACCACCCCGTAGTAGTGACCGCAAGGGGTACAGGTAATCCGGTTGTCATTGTAATCCTCGTGACATTGTAGTAACATATCACTGGCTGGGGCTTAAACTAAGGTACTGGGCTTATGGTTTGGGGCTTAGGGTATAAGATTTTGCGGAGTATCCGATGAAGGCTTCAAGAAACACATGTACAAACGTATACTGTAGAAAGGAGCCAAGCAACTTGCTATAGAGGGGTTACAGCATTTGGTGCACATGAGGCAGACGGCGATTTTTGGAAACCTTCAACGGCCCAAACCTTAAACCCTACAGACTTACATGCACCCCAAAACCCTGAACCTGAAACCCTAAACACACTAAATCCTTGGTTCCCCCTAAACCCAAAATCCTAAACCCTAAACTAAACACATACATGTACCGACATTTATGTCAGGTTAGGCTCTCAGGTGGCAAAGGTAAAAACATGGTTTACTATGCGGCTCTTTGGACCCCCACCAAGGGTTAACCCTTGGGTACCTAGAATAGGAAAACAAGGGAACTCCCAAAGGGTTAAGGGTCAAAGGTTCAGGCAAATTCCCAAGGAGTTTAGTGTTTGATTAGGGCTTTGGCTTGGCTGTTCTGGTTTTGGGGGGTTGTAGAATTCATGGCTAAAGGTTCAGGATTTGGGTTTTAGGGTTTAAGGTTAAGAGGTTGCTGGAAAAACGGCCACTCTCCGAAGAGGATTACGAGGATCCAAGCTTCCAGCTCGTGAGCAGCCGTCTCTTTGGGACCCGGAGAGCTTTGGGACCTGACTATTCCCTGCAATAACTTATGGAAGTCAGACAAGTAGGCCTACTTCCAGATCTGTGCGTCAAGTTGAAGCTATTTGGGTACTAACACCAAGCCATGCCATCCTATTCTATCCAAGGTGCTGGGGGCCGGTATACAGCTCCCCAATCCCTCTGCCGCACTTGGCGACCAGAGCGGGGTCGCGTCTCTGGGCCCCACCAGGACCAGTCCATGATCAATGCCAATGAGCTGCTGTCAGAATCTGTGGCCTTGCTGAAGCACGCGGCGGATGACAAGGACGCCAAGATCCGTGGAACACATGTGGCGCAGTGGCAAAATGTAAGGCGCTCTGTAATATAACAACTGTAGGGGGATAGGGGATATAAATAAACCATAGGGGAAGATGCGGTGTATTCTTGTCATAACCTGGGCCTTTGTCTTCGTATATAGCTCTTCAGTGGTCGCTAAACCCTAAACCCTAAACCCTGAACCCTAAACCTGAACGCTAAACCCTGAAACCTAAGCCCTAGACCCTGAACGCTCACCTAGCTCAAAGCTTGATTCTTAGGATGTGAGTTCGGGGGCCCTTCTGTGAACATCTCCACTTCATCTTGACACAGGGATTAGGGTTTAGGGTTTCAGGATTTCGGTTTAGGGTTTGGATCTACTAAATTACCTTAAATTACGGTCGGGGATGCAGGAATTCGTGTTCTTTACGCATGCTTCCCTAAACATAGGGATCCCCGGTATACACGGAGGTGCTGTGATCCACACGATAAGGACTCCCCTCAAGGGCACCCTGTTTTTTTGGAAACACCCAAACCTCAAATCCGTAGGACCAAACACTGAGTACTATAGCAGGAGTTTCCTTTTCCTTTACCCTTTCTGAAGCCTGAATACACTAGTAGCTTGAATTCTTCCACTTCCTACACCACTCGTGTCGATTGTCTTCTCCATCCTTTGGTAAGCCCCTCCGTGTCCTCCAGTGAACAATGGCGAAGTCCCAGAAGCCTAGTTAGATCAGGCAGCGGGTGCGACCCAAAAGGTCTAAGTATCCACATCGGGATGTCCCATGCTCGGGGCTTTCGTGTGGTGATACAAGGACTAGATTGGGGTGTATAGGGTTTGGGTCAAGGTTTTAGGGACGTAGGAGCTTCCAAGAAATACCCTTTCTGGGAAGCTTTACAATAAAGGACTGTAATATACTAGGCTCTATAATAACCCGTGCTGGAAAAGAAGACTTAGAAACTACATAGGCGGCAAAGTACTTACATAGCAACCCTTTCAGACCCAATGTACAGAGGGTTTGGGGTTTAGGGCTGGATACGAGTCAGGGTTTGGGTCTTAGCACTTAGGGTGTAGGTCCCTTACCGATCGACATGTCAAGACGCCCAAGCACGGCTACACTCGGTGGTGCTGGAGGACATCAAGCAGGCCTTCTTGGTACTCACACCCGGCTAGCTTCACGGATCGTCTGGTAATACACAGGGCCTTGGCGTCCAATCCTCGCTGCAACTTCCTCATCACTCAACCCTCCATTTACCCACAGTCACAAGAATCCCATGTCAACAGATAGCTTTCCAGTGCAAGTCAGCAAAGTTGGCGCAACACATGCACCCGAATCACGAGGCATATCAACCCGCACAGCTTCAGCCGTACCCATTCCAACCTGTTGATCTGTACGCCTTCCCGGTTGAGGAAATAAGCACATGGTGGCAGGTGGCAACCAAACCTCACCATCACCAGGAGCAATCGGCATATAGGATTGTCCCATGACATCCATGGTAGAGGAGTCTCTGGCAGTGACGTAGAGCCCTGGAAGTTGAGGGTTAAACCCTAAACCCTATTTAAGGGTTAAATCCTAAACCCTAAACCCCAGGTTGGCAGAAACCGAAAGGGGTACACTGCATGTGCAACCCTTCCAAGAGTAGGCCCATCTTTCCGCTGAGGTTCTTGTCTTTGCTGGTCTATACCGAGGGCAGCCTTGACCCAAAAGCCCGAACCTTTGAAACAACTTGGGGTTTGGAATTTAGGGTTTGGGTTTATAGTCCCCCTTAAGTAGATAGAGTATGGCTTTGGGTACATTATAACAAGATCCTCATATACCCTATATGCCATCTACTTAAGGGGGACTATAAGGTTTTGGGTTTTGGGGTCAGGGTTTTGGGCTTTAGGCAGTCAACCCTTCCAAGCAAGCATCCAACATCACAAGTCCAAAGCCGACTTACACATTTCCAAGACAAGGACACGCGAAAAAAACATACTAAGTATACTTCAGCAAGCCAGTGACCGATCCACTGCCCTAAGTCCTAAACCCTAAAGCCTAGACCCTAATCCCTAAACCCTCCCTACACCCTATTGGAGGAAGGGGATATTTCTCAGGGGAAGCACGGGGGGACCGTTGGATTTCTCAAAGTAGGGGGGGGGTTAGGCTTCAGGATGTAAGGTTGAGGGTTCAGGATTTAGGGTCTAGGGATTGGGGTTTGGGGATTTAGGGTTTGGGGCTTGGGTTTTGGGTTTGGGGGTTAGGGTTTAAGGTTTTCTCTTGCATTCAAGCAGGGATGCCTATTATTTGGGTGGACCCCCCACCCAATAATAAATAATGACAAGAAAGGATAATAAACCCTAAGCCCGAAACCCTTACGATTGCATTTGGGCCTATTATATTCTTATTGTACCACTACGATAGGATGGGCGTCCTCCTAACTATTTATGGTAGGCATCCCCCAAAGGACCCATAGCAACGAGACAGCCCCCCCTGATCCCTGCAGCAGCCCCTGTGCAGTGTCACGTACCCCCTCAACCCCTTCGGGCCGGAAGCGGCCTCATAAACGCCATCGTGTGTCCTTTACGTCAGTACCCCCAAACTACACCCCCAGCCCCAAAGAAAGCCTGAATAAACACCCAGTTGTGCGCCGTTTGTGCCTGCCTTGGGCTGGGAACTAGCGTGGGATCCTATAATTTAGAGGCTCGCCCGAACCGCTGCACTCACCAAGGTTATCAGAGATTGTTTGGGGCAGGTGGGGGAGGGGTCGGGTGGAGATGCACATGACAACTTACCGCCCACAAACATGCGGAAACTAAACCCTGTGGCCCTAAGCAATGGCCTTCAAGTCCAGAATCCTAAGCTGTGAGCTCACAACTCCAGACCCGCAATCAAATCCCAAACACCAAAACCCAAAGCATAGACCCTAAACCTTCAGCCCTGAATTTGCCATGTTTCGCTTGGCCCTTGACCCTGAAGCCTGGATGCCAAAACCCTGAGCCATGAAGCCCTCAAGCCTCAATCCAAAGCCGTGAAGCAAATTTCAACCCCTCAACCGCCCAATGGCAAACCATGGCTCCTAAACTTGAAATTCGACATGAGCTATACTCTAAACTTTTGGTATCTCCTATACCAGTCCTCTATATAATCCCCCATATAACCCCATTCAAGGAGTTCAGACCCTAAACCCAAAACCCTTATGCCTAAGCCCTTATAACACCCTGCAAGGAGTTTAGACTATAACTCATATCCTGCTGTCCGGGAAGCTGAAGTTTGCAGTTTGTGGCCATGCGTGCAAGCGGCCGGCCCCCTGTCAGCGTGGAGTAAAGGTTTGAGGGCTGGGGTTTAGGGTTTACGTCTTAGGGTTTAATGTTTAGGGTTTAGGGTCTAAACTCCTTGTATCCCCCTTAATAACCCTTATACTCCCCTATATGGTCCCCGATATAAGCCCCTTTGAGGAGTTTAGATTGTGCAAGTGTTTCAAGAAGGAATGCCAAAGAACTATCACTGGGTTCTAGGGCTGAGGGCTCAGTTCCAACCTTGGGGGTGTAGTTTAAGGGCTTGGGGTTGAACCTATGGTTGGTGGTTTAGGGTTTCGGGCTTAGGTTTGACTTCAGGAGATACCCTAAAGCTTATCAGACTAATAGCATGCGGAAAGTAAGGTTTATGGCCGAAGGGCTGTATAGGGTTTAGGATTTACGGCTAAATCGGATAACATGGCCCTGATCAGACCTGAGCCTAACTCAGGGGACTTCGCTGGCAGTAGATCTTCAGAGCACACCAAGTTCATTGGCAGATGTGAAGCATACACAGTGCGATGCCCTCCGATCTCAGTAGTGGCCGCCGCCCTTGATCTTGCGTTCTCCTTGGTTTTTGCCTGCGCTTGCAGCCTGACTTGCAGAAAGCGATACGGCCCCTGGTCAAGCGGAAAGTTCTCTGAGGCATCCTCCATGACCATCTGGGCGCACACGCTCCAGAAAAGCGCTCATTTGCGGGAAATGAGCTCGGCCGGAAACAGTGCCTGCAGCTCGGCTACGACGGTGCTCAACAGCGGGCGCTGGGCTTCACCCGTGCAGCTGAAAGCCAAGTCGATCATCTTGAAAGCTTCCTGCTCCGGTCACCCCTGTATTTGGTTTTTGGCCACGAGAAAGGTTTGCGATGGTCCATGTGCAGCCGTCTTGCCGATGGCTAGGAGCTCGAGAAGCACCATGCCATAAGAAAAGACCTCTGCGGATTCGTCCAGCACCCCGCTTTCTCTGAAGCGGGGGCACGGGAAACCGACAGCCCCAACGACGTTAGACCTCAAAGTTGGGTACTCGGACACCACCGCCATGCCAAAGTCTCCGAGCACCGCCTTCCCGGACAACATCAAGATGTTATCGGGCTTAATGTCGCGGTGAGACACTCGAGGCTGCAGGCCATGCGAGTAGACCAGGGCGGAGGCAATGTTCTTTGCCGTCCGAGCTCGCTCCCGCCAAGGCGGAGGCATCGGGGAGTACAACCTGTGGTGCAGGTCCCCCTCAGCCAGCTCGTAGACCAGCATGAACGGATGGCAGAAACCATGGAATGGGACGATGTCGTCGTGCTGCACGTTCCCGAGCGCCTTGATCTCCGCCAAGAAACCGGGCTCATCCAGCACCTCCACCGCCAGGGGAGCATCATTGAAGGTTGCTCTGTAGACCTTGTAGTGGTTCTGGTCCTGTGAAGAGCTATGTTGATATCATTTCTTGCTGCCAAATTATCTTAATCAAGTAGGCTTGGGGGTATACGGCTTTGTTTCAAGGTTTAGAGTGTGCCAGTCCGTGGGATAGGTTTGGGTGCCCCATGCAAATTTGATTCTTAGGGCTGTCTTCGGTCGTAAAGGCGTCAATGGTCCGTAAAAATACAAAACATCTTGGCTAAAAAATGGAGCACTTTCCCCCGCCTCTGATCGGACATTTCCTCCGGAACAGAAACCTGCTTCCTGTGTGGGGTACTATCAACAACTATGACTTTACAATTTGTAGAAGGTTTCGCGTATGGGAACTTAAGAGTTATATCCAACAATGATCCAGAGACCACTGTTCATTGAATGCTGCTGAACCTCAGGCTTCGGCTCGGGAACATTTCGGGCTTGGAGCTTTGAAATTAAGAAGCCAGTGGTCGCAGGACCTAGAATAAGAAGGCTTTAACCACTAAACACCACGCAGGTCCTAGTCATTTGGGAGTTTCTCCAAAGTGGGGCCCCTACGGCCCAGGATATCCGGGGATTATGATGGCCGTGAACGATTTCTATAGGGATCATCTTCGCAAAGCCCCATACACAGTACCTAGGTGAAATCGAAAATTCAACTTGGCCGGGTGTCTTGCATGCACGGGTTGAATCTCACGCTAGCCTCAATCGCCTCATTCAGTGCAGAATAGCCATGAAAGCCCTCCCCTCGTGACTCCATATGATCTTCAACGAGTTACTCTCACATAATTACCCCAAAACCTAAACCCTAAACCCTATATTTAAAATAAAAAAAGCCTATAAGTACCCTAAACCCTGAGCCCTATAATGAATCTAAACCCTCATGGCCCCTCGGTAAGCCTAACCTTGACAACCCTGAAGCCTGCACCCTGAACCCTAAGCCCAAAAACCCTAAATCCTAAACCTCAAAACCCTCAACCTTAAACCCCAAACCCTAAACCTTAAACCCGAAACCTTAAACCCTAAACGGCTCGTGAGTTCGGCCAAGCCTTGGAGGCCTCTTGGGCTTGGCAACGCAACAATTCGAAGCGTAAGCCACCGAAAACTCATTCTGAAACCCTGGGGTGAGGATTTAGGGTTTAGGGCTTAGGGTAGACCGTAAGGCTCTAAGTGATCAAATGACAGGGCTTTTGAAGCCTAAAACCAAATTTGGGTGGTGCTAGGACACTTAGGGTAAAGCTCTGAAACCCTGACCCGTTGCGTAGGCTCCGGGTGTTTAGAGCTTGGAACCATCCTCGTTGAAGCTTAATGTAAGCCGGAGTCCCTTATGTGACCCTACGTTCTAAAACCCCAGCCAAGCCAAACCCTCTGAAGCCCAAGCCCTTAACCTGACACTCTCACTGAAACCAAAACCTATGGGCTTTCAAACCCCATTCCTGCTACTCCCCTCCCCACGGTTCCCAATTCCTATTGGTTATATGATTAAGCCAAAATGTGCAAGAACCTTGTGGGATAGTATGGGGGGTAGTAAAGGAACCTATGATCAAGCTATTGCTCTATATTTTACATCCTGAAGGCAGCTAGGTTGACCTGCGCGTCCAAGGCAGTTGTCATGCAAATAGAGCTGTCGCCTAAGCCATGGTAAATTGTGCTTTGGCGTTAGGGGCTTAGGCTTTACTGGGTTGCTGTGAAGGAATTTATTTATTCAAGTTACGATGATCTGGGTATATGATAAATAATAGGGTTCCCTTAGAGTACAGTAACTTTTTTCAGCTCCTGAATAGCAACCCAGCTTAGGGCTCTAGAACTCAGGTGTTTCGGGTTAGGGCTCAGGCTTCATCTTGTGGGGCTTAGATCTTAAGGTCACGCAGTCCAGGATATAGAAGGTTTTGGGTGACCAAACATAAGCACCATCTATGATACACACCCACAGCGTTCTCCCCTGGAACCGTACCTACACTCATGTCGATGTGCATGTACTGGTGCCGTTTTTTCTCAAAACCATGAGGCCCCCTATGGCGGTGTAGCGCGTAGGCATTTTCGGTACAGGACTGTGGGTAAGGCGCTCCTGGAGCCATGCAGATGACCAATTACTGGGTTGCTGTTAAGGAACTTAAATTAATTTACCAGAATGGGTACATATATATATATACATATAGTAATTGATATGGCTTCCCTAATATAGCAACCTTAACAAATTAGTTCCTGAACCCCAACCCAGATAGCTGGTTTGGCTATATCCATAATCAGCTGGCACGTGCAGGAACTGATAATGTAGACCCCTGCTTAATAAACCCCCTCCCCTGAGTAGGGATTGTAACAGGGATCCTAATATGAAGGCACTGAAAAGGAGGTGGTTTATTAATCATGGATCCACATTATGCGGATCTACATTATGCTGTTAGCCCTGCTCTGGGGCCCACCACTGCCAGGGGAACGTCTGGTACTGCAGGTGGTGCTGTTACTACCTAGGTTCCCCAGTAGCCCCTCAATTATAAGGGTACTCTTTTCCTACTTTTCAGCGGAATAAGGCTTTAATAAGGAGACCCAAAATGAAAAGGGAAAAAGCGTACTACTGGGGTACCTAGCCACTGCTCTAATGGTCACTGCTGCTGACAATGAATGCAGAGATCAAGCCCATGCTGCCCGGACGCCCCACATCACGGATGCTCATGCTCTCGCAGTGTGAACTTTTCTGCACTGGAAAACACTATAAACTCCTGGCACAAGTTCCATAGATCATTGCACCGCAGACCCAACGTTATTCAACCACTCTACAATACAAATGAGCCCCATGTCAACCTCCTTACTCCTTTGTCAATTCAAAATGGAGGAATGGATCCCTAAACCCTATACCCTAGACCTCCCTATAGCAGCCTCTGTGTAACCACCAATGATCTGGCAGCTTCCATTTTCACTTCCATTCCTTCACTTCCTACCTTAAAACCCGGCAGAAATGGAGGTTTAGGGGTACCTTTAATAGGGTTTAGGGTTTAAGTTAGGGTTTAAGGTTTCCAAAAATCAGGGGTACCTTTTTGGGAGTCCCCAGAATACGGATTACAGTATATTAGGATCTATTTTGCAATTGGGTTCCCCCTATTTATGGAATCCCCAAACGAGCTTCTAAGAATCAGCAAGTGCCTATCAAGTGGCAGCTCCCCACCTTCCAGAGCATCAGCCAAAGCCTCCGCAGCAACATCCGTGAGGTCATTCGCACTCAGAGACAGCGTCTGAAGCGAGCCTTGGAGATTTCGGGTTTAGTTTGGAATGAAGGAGTGGAAAAGACAATTGAAACTACCTGGACACCAAAAGTGTTTAAAATAATGGCCCTTATGGCTATTATTAGGGGTTTAAGGCTGTTATTTTACATACTTTTGGTGTTTAGGTACCACATAATTGAGGGCTGAACAGGGACATTATTGAGGGCTGAACAGGGAAACTACAAGGAACCCTGACTTTCATTCCCAACGTCTGGATTCAGGGTTCAGAGTTTGCAGAAGAGAACAAAACTTATGCCGAGGATTGAAATAACCCTAAGGGTCCAAGCACTCAAATATTGGGGCTTTAGGTACCCTAAAGCCTTACTATTTGGGCACGTGGGCCCTTAGGGTAAGGGAGTGCCATAATCTGTTGCAACGACCACGACATCTGTCATGCATGTTCATTGCCGGATCTCGGCAGAGAACGCACGGAATGACTGCAGCAGCGTGATGTTGGGCATATACCCAGTGGTGACTCTAAACTCTAAACCCTAGACCCTGACCCCGGCACCCATAATGATAAAAGGGTTTTGGTAAACCCAACACCCAAAATTAAGACCCTATGGCCAATAGGGTCCTAATTTTGGGGGTTGGGGTTACCAAAATCCCCTTACTTACGTAATGAAGGAAACAACTTGCTCAGCTAGGCTTGAGGGTCCTTGCGTTTTAGTGGTCTCGCAAGGGTTTAGGATTGATAGCATACGACCCCTGTTTTCGGGGTTAAGTGTTAAGGTTTAGGGTTAAGGGTTTGGGGATAAGCGCTTAGGTTTAGGGGTTTAGGGTTAGGGGTTTAGGGATAAGGGCTTAGGGTTAAGGGTTCAGGTTTAGGGTTAAGGCTTTAGGGTTCATTTATGGGTTTAGGGTTGATGGGTTCAGGGTTAATGGGGTTCAATTACTTCGTGCCTTCTTAGCAGCGACATAATATAAGGAGCCAAGAGACAGGCAAGGCAATTAGGCTCTCTTATTTCGATTAAAATCCAGACCCCTGATTAATGACCCCCTCCCTTAATAGGGTTGATTGTAATAGGGATCCCATTATTAAGGCCCTTAAAAGGAAGGGGTGTATCAATCATGGGTCTACATTAGGGTTCTTTGCCGTATACAACCTCAACCCTCTAAACCTATCAACCCTGAACCTGAATTCCGAAACCTTAACGCTAATCCTTAATCCCCAAATTCTGACCCCTACAGCGTAATCCCCAACACGAAGCCGGATTCTGAACACCGAAGCCTAAACTGTACTCACCCAAAAACGAACCCAAATTCTGAACCACTAGACCTTAACCTTAATTCCCCAAACCCGAGCCAAGGAGGGCCAGCGGCGCAGCATTGGCGCTTGGAACAACAGGGCAACCACTCCGGCGTCCCCCAAGTTGTTGCCTACGCTGATTGGGTCCAGGGTTACTTAGAGGATCAGGGGACTTAGGAAGTAGGTTTCACAGGGGTTTATAAGCAAACTAAACCCTAAACCCTAGTATGCGCGACTTATAGCCGCATGTATAGCCTACACTTAGCCGCGTTGACCTACCAGCAGGGTTTGGGGCCTCAGGTTACGCTCTGATAAGACTTAGGCTTCAGGATCAGAGCTCTAGAGGCAAGGGTTGGTAGATCTACAAGTTTTCACTTTGGGGATCTGTGCTTCAGGGAAGTAGTTTGTACTATTTAACCAACGTCCTAAGACCCTAAACCCAAAACGCCCTAAACCCTGAAGCTTCAGAGCCACAACACTTGGACCTGGAAGCTTGCAACTGCAGTCCCTGGACGAAATCTTGGGTTTCAAGGGAACTCCAAGCTCAAACCTAGGGTTCAGGGCCCCCAAGAATCAGCTTCTTGCGAAGTAGCAAACATTCTTAAACTAAGGAAATAAAGATCAACATTTTTTGAAAAAAAAAACTGAGCCTAATGTGGACTCCAATAAACAAACATTCAACAGCGCCTTGTAGCATCAAGCATCGGATTGCAGGAGTCTCGAGTTGCATGGCATGTCCCAGCAAATTGCCGCCCACCTGGCATTTCTTGGGGTTTACCAGGGGTTCTGTTTCGGGGTTCAGGGAGTAGGGTAGTGGGCCAGGGTTTTGGGTTTGGGGTTTCGGTGCACCCGGGAGCTCCTACCTAGTTCCTGTTGCAGCTTGTCATGGTTTTTCGCAAAGGACTATAGCAGACGACTCAAGAAGGAAGCACCTAGTAGACTCTGGGTATTTGTTACTTACGGTATTTCAGGCCTAGCGCTTAGGTTCGGTGTTGAAACTAATTACAGTATGGGGTTGAGGATTTTGCGTCAAGGCTTGCAAGGCTTTCCTTGTTTTCTCGAGGTTTTGTTTGCAGCGTGGGGTTACGAACGGGATGCTTGAAATGTCAACGCGACCCTTGTAAACATAGTTGAGCGGTGCGGAGTTTAGAGTTTCGGGCCTGTTCACACCATCGTACTATTGCAGCAAAATGTTGTAGAAATGTTTGTTGAGCTTTTGTCACGGCTCTATATGACTTTCTCACAACTATCCCATCAAGAAGACCAGCCCATGCTTTTGATACAGTGTGTTCCTACGTGAAATAGACACGTGTATCCCCTTTGAGAAGCTCCACAACACAAGAGTACTTCAATAAATCCCAAACACTCTATATGACTATATACATGCATTTCAATATACATATTATATAAATACATACATTGTCAACGTTAAGGTATCGATCACCACCCCCGGCCCCTGCCCGCCCCCGTTCCTTACATCCTGAATCCTAAACCTCTAAACCCTACAACCTAAACCCCTTAACCTAGAATCTAAACCTTAAACCCTAAATGCTAAACCTTAAACCCTAAATCCTGCGCCCTAAATCCTGACATGCATCCCAAGGCGCGCAACCCAGGCCACATCGTGCGAAGCCGAGGCTTCTGGCTCCCGAGCCCTTAACTGCCTGGTTTCAAGGGTTTTGGCCTAGGAGTTAGGGTTTGGGGTTTAAGGTCTGGGGTTTAGGGTTGAGGGTTTGGGGTTTAGGGTTGAGGGTTTGGGGTTTAGGGTTGAGGGTTTAGGGAATAGGGCAATATTCTATATGGGGACTATATGAGGATTATACTCCCTTATTCCCCCAGCAACTTTGAGGTTTGAAGGGGTTAGCGGTTTTAGGGGGTTTCAGAGGTTGAAGAGATTTAGGATCTCCAAGGTTTCAAGGATTTAGGGTTTCAAGGGCTTAAGGTAAGGGTTCTAGGATGTTGCGCTTTAGGGTTCAAAGGGTTTTCAGAGTTTAAGGTGCTGGAATTTTAAAGGCATGAGGGTTTTGCGGGTGTGAGGGCAAGCTTTAGGGCCTTCCATGTAGCTCCTGTTGAGGTTGCCCTAAACCCTAAACCCTAAGTCTGATCCTTTGACAACATAAGGGCGACAAATGCCATGAGCGACTGGATTAAACCTAAGCTTCTGTGCAGGGCTCTGTAATAAGGATACCAATGGGGTTTCTATGGAGCTGGCAGGACGGCAATGGCATTGAAGGGTTTCGGATTTAGGGTTGATTGTAGTCCAAAGAAGAATTGTCTAGCGGTCGGGAGCACTGAGCACTTGCGTTTTTGCAGTATTGGGCAGTGCCGGGAACAGGGCTGGGGAGATGTCATGCTATCATTCTAAAAGGAATACTTAATATCAGCCCTAAGCCCTAAATCCGAAACTGGGTCCGGGCAGACCAATCAGTCAGGCTTCCACAATCTCCCAAATTAAGGTTTGTAGGTTGTGCCTTGGGAAGATGTGCATGCATAGCGTCATGGGCCCCTGACCCCCAGTGAGTCTGCACTCCCTAAAGCCTAAACACTAAACCCGAGAAATAAATCCTAAACCCCAAACCCTAAACCCTAAAGCCTAAGTCTTAAACCCTTGAGGATACATACACATCAGAGCTTCAACCTGACCTGAGAATCTCGCATCATGACTGCAGTCTTGGCACGTACCCTATACCTTGGGTCCTGCCCCAACCCATAAACAGTCCATAGGGGTTATTAAGAGCTCTATATAATCATATTACAAATATATCTTTACCCAACTGCTAACGAGTGGGCACTACCCCACATAAGCCCTGAACCCTAAAGACAGCTTGCAGCTATCGCATGCTATCGCATGCTGCCACCAACACCCTAATCACAGCCACAACCTCAACCAAAGCACCGAAGGCACCACTGCAGCCACCACTACCACTACGGTTGGTGCCACAACGACCGACACTAGAGCGGTAACAATACTTCCACTCAGAGTGAAACCGAATTTTTCGGAAGTCACCACATTGTTGGTTGCCCAAACCACTATTTCCAGTAAAGACAGATGTAGGGACCCGCCTAATCATGCAGGACCCCACACATTGGGGCATATACTGTGTACTGGACATAACTGTTGCTTGGCTGACGGACGTGGGAGCGTAGTGAGGAAGATATTGAGACTGACTTCATTAGCACAACCCTTTTCTCAAACATTCTCGAACCTTTTTTTTGAGAAGCTGAAGCTCCAAACCGTAGATTCTAGTCTACATTTCATGTTCCATGCCTTTGTCACCTCCACATATTCCCAGGGTTGCTGCGCTAAACCCTAAAACCTACACAAGGCACCGCCGAGAAGCCCCAAACTTGGAAGTCTTCTGGGACTTAGTAACCACTTAGAACTGGGCTTATAACTCTACTTCTAATCCCCATTGCCCTAATTAGACATAGGGTTATAGCCCCAATTGTAAGTAGTGACTCAGTGCCATGAACCTCCAAACCCTAAACCCTAAACGCCAAACCCTAAGAAGAGCAGCTCAGGTTCAGACCTCAACCGCTGCCCTTACGGCCTGCGCATGCTGTGTCGGATTGTAGGGTTTAGGGTTTACGGTTTTTAGGCCAGGGCGATGAATCTCTGAATAATTTGGAGGCCTGCATGATCACCAGTATCGTGTTGGGGTCTAGTTGGCGTACCCTAAATCATAACTGCACACGGTTTCGCAAACCATAATTGTTCAAACTCCTCAGGCTTATGCAGCAATTTAACGTGGGAAGGTAGCAAGACAGGGGTCAAGCTTGGTGACGGGCCCTTGCCAACGAGCCTGCTATGTCGTCTGGGATTACATGAGGGCCGTGTGTCTTTTGATTTTGGGGATAGGAATGTTCGTTGCATATGGTCAAGCTTCAATGTCAACCTAGTCATAGTCCACCCAAATATCCATGAGAATAGGCCCATACCCAGTATTTTCAAGTGAACGGCTAACATTTCAGGCATTTGGGAGGCAAGTCTTGCAAATTCATCAAATTACACTGGCCATGGTTGAGTCGAGCCCTCGGGGTACTTCAATTTGATTCAAAACATTTGGGTCCCATTTTGCATCCACAGTACTGAATACTGAAAACGTTTTTTAGTTTGTACCTATGAGAGGTCCGCAATTTTCAAAAACAGTCCAGAATTCAGCGGTGAAAGCCCTAAACCCTAGACCCTAAATCCAAACCCTAATTCAACCCCTAAACCGTGTTCATGACCGCATGACTCGCCGTTGTTCGGTCTCTAGGCAAGGGCTACGGTTTAGGGTTCAGGTTTACGGCTTAGGTGCCCAAATGCATACGCTCTTGAAACCTGAAATCGAAAACAGCCATATAACACCCTTTGTAAGACACAATCCTCACGTGATTCAGAACTTTGGTTTTCAGGATTGAGGGTTCGGGGTTTAGATTTAGGGTTACCCTCCCGCAAACACACATGGAAGCCCCGAATAGACGACTGCCCCTTTAAAGGGTTTAGGCTTTACATGTTTGCTGCGGGAAGGTAATCCCCATGTGATTGATTTCTAGAATCCTTAGATGGCCCCTTCCAACGGATAAAAGCCTTAGCTGGCCATAGCTAACACTTTTTGGAGGCAATTAACCTACACGTGATTCCTACAGCCAAGCTAGCCCCCTTAAACTCCGCCTTGGGCCCTAGACCCTTAACTCTAAACCCTAAACGCTACACCCTCAACCCTAATCCCGAAAACCCTAAACCCCTAAACCCATACGTAACCCCAAACCCTATAAATCTTTACCCTGCCCCCTAAAAAATCTTAAATCCGAAACTCAGCCCTCGAGGTTTAAGGCCTCGCCGGAAGTCAGCAGCAAACCGCCGAGGTCTGCTCTTCCGTCCTCATCGCAACTTGGGGTTACCTTGGGGTTATATAGGGGTTGGGGTTTAGGGTTTAGGGTTTAGGTTATACTGGGATAATGGAAAAGAAAATGGAAACTGCTAGAGTATATAGGGTTAATGGAAGGAATATATCTGGGGTTCCATACTTGGAGGGTCAGGGGGTCTTTGTAAGTAGGTTAAGAATGGGTTATTAACCTACTTACTAAGTCCTCCTGACCCTCCAAGTAGGGACATAACCCCAACAAGAGCTTCGGGATCAGGGTTTGGGGCTTAGGGTTTAAAGTTTAGGGCTTAAGGTTTGAGGTTTAATGCTCAGGATCCGTATTATCTGGGATTTCACAAGGACATTACCCCAGTTTAGGGTTTACGGTTTGGGGAGTCGGGTTTAGGGCTTAGGGTTTAGGACTTAGGGTCCGTCCTCATCTGGGGTGTCATGGGGATATTACCCCAGTTTAGGGTCTAGGGTTTAAAGTCCGTGTCATCTCGGTTTCATAGGGACATATAGGAACATTACCCAGACAAGGGTTTAGGGTTTAGGGTCAGTGTGGGCCTCATAGGGAAACGGACAAGACAGTGGAAAATGAAATGAAAACTGGTCTCTCTCTTTCCACATCCAGTATGTTCCGTGCAAGGTCTTTGCTGTTATTTTCTCGGGATGTGGTTTAAAGTTCGAAATTGAGATTCCGATGCAAATCACAGCCGTTCTTCGGAATCCAGCGTGCGCCGAGAGTAACCTAGACCTTTACAACAAGTAGAGGTACCAGAATATTAGGTACAAATCACCTTTCGGTATGGGGTATGTAAGGACTAGGGGTGGCGGGTCGTGGATTTGTGAGGCTCTGGACCTTCCAGTACAGTCAGACTTCCGTTGAGGCCCCTGAACCCTAAACCTACACCCTACCTAAAAACTAAACCCTAAACTTTGGCCCTAAACCCTGTTAAAAGCTCTCAAGGAAGTACTACATTGAAGGTTTCAGGGGAACATTGAATCTAGGTTTTGCGCTTAGGGTTAGGAGCCGGTTATAGCCCCCTACTTGTTGAATTTGCCCCATGCGGCTTAGGCTATAGGGGGTCCATAACTGGCCTCTGTAGACCCCCAAAGGCTAAATCCAATGAGTCCTACTCAGCCACGAAGTTGGGAAGCTGGATGATGCACGATTTCTTCCAGCCGTGGCGCACTCGGCGGCCCCGAAAGCAACTAAAGCGGTGAGTACAAGTGCTCTTAGCCCACCTTACCTGAGGAAGAATAAACAATTACCTTTCTACATAAATACAAGGAATCTCATAACCCCCATTTGTGTAAAGGATCCCCAACGTTGATCCAGCGTTTAGGGTTTAGGGTTGCATGTGAGGTACAACCCTGGAACTATTGATTTTCTTTGGCGCCCAAGCTGCTAATGGTGCTTTTGAAAGCCTTGCGCTCAGCTCCTCTTTCGTGGCTCCCATAGCCTTGCCGAAAAGTTATCTAAGGGCCCAAGGAATTACCAGGACAATTTTGGGCTTCTTTTTGAAGCATATTGACGCAGAACATAGACACACTTGATGGGCAAAGGCTTGTAGGGTGGATCTCTATGGTCTGGGCACATGCAAAGTGGGGTTCAGCTTACGGTTTAGGGCTTCAGATCAGGTGCTAAGGGTTTTGGACGGCGGGTTTAGGCTCTGGAGCTTGTTTGGGGGCTCAGAGGACGTAGTAATTAGGTTATAAATCGGGTTACAAATCCCTGAATTTTGGTTAGTCTGCTTTTAAACCCATTTGAAACCTGCTACTAAGTCCCTGAGCCTTGAAGTAAGCTTCATGGCTTGGGGCTCATAAAGCTTGTGGCGTAGGGTGTTCCTGTTATCCTGATTGCCTACAGTTTAGTAACATGTATCCCTTCACTAGTAGGTGCAACCATAAAACTGTAGGCAGTTGGGGCTACGGGTTAATGATGTGCTTGCTGGGCGTCAGCCAATTTAAGGCTACGGATTCAGCGCCTCCCTGCGGCTAGGGGCTCAGAAATTGGTAGCTCTTATGGCTTGCGGGTTCCGGCCAGGTATGTATACTACCAGAAACGCTGATGTTATCCTGTCTACCAGTTGTGCGACACGTTAGAAACAGGATAAGATAGATTTCGGCTTCTTTTATGTACTAAAAGATAGGTCCAGGTTAGATCTCTAAACTTTAAAGCTTTAGACCCTGAAACTCGAAAACACCAATCCTACACACCCAACGCCTAGATGAAGGCTTCAATACATTGGGGGGAGGGGGCGTTGAAAGAGGAATATCCTAAAGCGTGGTATATACTGGGCAAAGGGGAATTCCCCGTCTGGAAACACCCAAAATGGGGAGGGGGGGGGGGGGTGGCGAAATAAATAAGAGGATATTAGCCTGATAAGATACCACCTAACGGAAGATGTAACCTTACCGTACAGTGGGAACTGTGGTTCCCTCACCAAGAAACTATCCAAATGAAAGCCCAATATCCTAAATCGAAATCCAAAACCCCGAATCCTGAACTCCTTATGCCCTAAATCCCAAAAAATTGTAAAGTAATAGCCCTAAACCCATAATAATATCTAGCCATAAAGGCCGTCATTTTACATACTTTTGGGGTCCAGGTAAATCCTTGACCCTAAATCAGCGCCGCCTTCACGGCCAGGCGATCCCGGAGGTCCTTCCAGAGGAAGACGGACTCATCAGCTACTGCGCGAATGGCCTGAAATCGGCTTCCCATAACTCCACAACAGAAAGGGTTTAGGGTTAAGGGTTTAGGGTTTAGGGTACAGAGAGCCACATTTTTTGGGGGGGGAGCTGAGGACTTAGGGTTAAGTTGCCATGAGACTACTGGAGCAACAAAATGCAACATGACACGGAAACAGGAGCTACGCCATTCAGGCGTTTTGTAGGGATTCATGTTGCACCGGGTTTAAACTCCCGGCCTTTCCACCCTCTCCCCACTGACAATAGGGCCCCCCATCTTTTAAATGTGTTGTGAATTTGGGCTCCCCAGATCTAGTACCAGTAGCCCCTAGTTTAAGTACTAACCTAAACCCCAAACCCTAAACCCTAAACCCTAATACTAGTAATGCTGGTATAAGTAGTGGTACGAGTAGTACCAGCCATGGGGCAAGCTTTGAGGATTCAACTTGAAAGGGATTCTTAAAGGCTGCGTTTGGACAACCCATGTTTGGGGGCCTCAAAACATGCAGGGGCCCAGGGATAACAGACTAAAGAAGGTCTCCAAAGCATTGGGATTTGATCAAGATTGAGGAGTCTGCTGGACTAATCCCCTCTGCCCCAATGAGTTGGGCTAGGATTTTCAAGGTCTCCCCAAACCCTAAACACTAATACCCTAAACCCTAAACCCTAAACCTTGCTGCTTTGGATCCTGGATCTCAAGCTCTCAAGGCTGAGTTCGGAAAGGATTGTAAAAAGGCCCTTCTGGGGCCCCCAAAACTTGCAGCTTTCCTGACTTTTGGGCCCCAAGAGCAGAACGCAATAAAACAAGGGGGTGTCAAGAAACACATCAAACAAGGTCTCTTCACTAAACCCAGCGCAACATTAAAGAAAAACGACAGCCCGTGTCAAAATACCCTAAACCCTGTAAACCCTAAACCCCTTCCCTAGCCACACCTCCCCTACACTAACTACTCCACAGTGGGGTCCCTTTCAACTTACCAACATCATTTTGAGGTCCATTTGAGGTACCATATACGATAATTACATAAGGAGTATGGAACCATAATATTGGTAATCATTTAGGCACCTATATTACTCCATAGTGGGTTCCCTTTCAACTAGGTTTTATTAGCAATGGTTAAGGCTAATATGTGGCGATGGCTGGGAACTTACGAGGTGAACCCGCCTGACATGCAAGAATGGCCTGAAGCACCAGAGCAAGCAACGCGCTGGTGCAGGGTTTAAGGTTCCTACTGATCAAAGCCTTCAGGCGGTATTCAGATGCCCCTTCCATGAGACTAAAGACATCCTGCGTTTTCTAGAGCGGCCACCTCCAACTTTACATGGGGCATTACATACTTGGAGGGTCAGGGGACTTAGTAAGTAGGTTAATAACCCATATAACCCATGTAGTAACCCTGATTACCCCTATTATTAACCTACTTAGTAACTCCTCCTGACCCTCCAAGTAGGCTACATTCGGATATGGATGCAGGGTAAGAGAGAAGTCCTGTAAATTGAATTGGAAGGATTTCAGGCCTGGACAAGAATTAGCATGTCTTGAACAAGGGAAAACGACCCCCCCTTTATTTATAGGGAGCCCTTCATCCTGCCCTAAATTGTAGACCCTAAGCCAGAAAACCCCAAACCCTAAATCGCAAACCTGATCCTCAGGTTTATGCCCCTTTGGAGGACTCTGGAACTGCTGGGTAGCTCAGTACAGGCGAGCGGCGTCTGCGGCTTGTTGCTTGAGATGGCTGAGGTGTGGCCTGCCCAGTTTATGACTTAGGGTTTAGGGCTTGGGCTTTCGAGATGAGGGTTTAGGATTTAGGGATTCGGGTTTGGGGCTTATATAGGGTTTAGGGTTTAGGACTTTGGGTTTAGAGGCTTCGGGTTTTGGCTCCTGCGGTTTAGGGGTTTAGGGTTTAGGCTTGAAAGGCCTAGGATTATGATCTAGAATTTGAAAAAGGGTTAGGGTTTAGGGTTTAGGGCTTAGGTGTTAGGGTTAAGTCTCAAGGGGGGTTAGGGATTGTGTGCTTTAGGATTTAAGTTTGGGCTTGAGGTTTAGAGATATGTGCCTCTGCGGCTATCCTCTAGCAAGTCTTTCTATATTTTGCATGTAACCCCAATCACTTGTCACACTTACTTTCAGAGGTATACACGTTATACCTACTAAATGGCAGGTAATCACTGCTGAGGGCAGACATTGGAAAGCCGTAGTAAACCCTAAACCTTTAACTCTAAGCCTGGTTTAGGGTTTAGGGGAAGCGTTGTGGCCTTGGGGTTCCTAAGATACTACTGCCAGGCAATTCTTGATGTCGATATTCAAGGGACTTGCGATGAAGAAGCCCCTGCCGAGGGTGTGGGTTGGGGCACACATGCAGGATCTATAGGCCTACAGATGATACCTGCCCCCAGGCCTGTAAATTGTACCTAACTTGGGGCATTGAACCCCTAGGGACATGGGTGTAGGGGTCCTTCTGGCAGGGCGTCGATTAGGCCGTCGATTATGTGATAAAGGAATGCACACAACCACAACTGAACTGAGTCGCGATGATGCCAGGCGCTGGTTGAAGCACAGTGGAACACGATGAACTTATTCCTCCAAACCGTACTAGGGAAAGTGGGGAATAAGGGAATATATTTAATAAGTCAAAATATTCACATCGGGGTTATATAGGGATTGTATTCCCTTATTCCCTATTAAACCCCAGTAAGAAACCGACAGCACGAACCATCTGAAAAAAAACGCCTTGATCTAGAGAGAGCATTTCAAGCACTCCAGGTGGTATTTTTCAGGAGGTGGTGCGGATCATAATGCCGTCATTAGATTTTGGGGTTTTAGGTTTTAGGCGGTTTTAGGGTTTGGGGTTTAGGATTTACGATTTGGGGTTTAGGGCTGTACGTAAAGCGCGGCAAGAAACCATGTGTTTGTAATAGTAGAGACAAAACAAGCCCTGTCCGCTCTATCAAAGCTCAGCCATGCCAGAATGGCGCCTACGGAATGAACCCTAAACCCTCAACCCTGAACCTAATACAGGCAAGCCTGGCAAAGCTACAAAGTCAGTGGGGTTTTATCCTGAACCCTAAACGTGTGGGTGTTATAGAGGTTATGCGGCGCCTTTGAGATTTCTAGAGAGCCCTCTACAAAAGTGGCGGGGAAAGCTGGTCTTATGCCACAACCTTTTTTCTACTGTTTAGGATTCAGGGTTCAGAGTTTAGGGTTTAAAGTTCAGGGTTTAACGTCCAGGGTTTAGGGTTCAGGGTCGCTGTAGATATGCTGCAGACCGACAGAAGGGGCGCTAGAAAGCCGCAAACAACTTTGGAAGAACCTGCAATAGGCCATTTTCTGAGGTATAGATCCCCTTGGTAGGTAACTTGCGAAACACTGGCGTTGAATATGATAAGAGGCAATGGAACATCTTTTGCCATTTTATGTCTTGGGGTCTTCCCGACCTAGCTCTACACCCTATAAAAAGTTACTTTATCCCAGTTTCGATATCAGCTTCCCTTCTCTTTTCAATTGCTTCTGCACTACCTTCATGGTGGATGCCTTGAGGAGCCAGGAAGCGATGCCCAACGCATCCTGAATGATGGGCTGATGGTGGGACTAAACTCTACACCCTGCACCTCAAACCGTGGTATCTACCCGGAACGTCCGATGTGGTTCCTTTCTCAAGAGGTTCGCAAGGGCGTGCTAAGTGCGCGCCACGACACTGGCAGCTAAGGATTGGTGCCAGCAGTGCGGAAAGAGCGCCTCTTTGAGACAAACCTCTACCGCACGCGCAATGACTACTACTTTTCAAGTGGCGTATATTAGAACTGCTATAGGTACTATTCGGGTTACAGGGTTTAGGGCTTAGGG